>JAVQJD010067992.1:0-48899 GCA_036023655.1 Nannoperca australis
CACATAAAATGAATTTGTTTTGGTGCGTGGGTGCCAACAATAGCAATAGATACATATACAGAAAAATAAAAAAGATTTAAATAAAAGCAAAATATACAGTATACAATAATAATAAAAGAAGAAGAAGAGCCGTGCAATGAAGCATTTAGACACCGGTAATATAACGTGTAGTGTCCGTGTGTGTGTGGGGGGGGTTATGGATGAACCAGTGTCAGAGTCGTCGGGGGGGCCCGGGCCATGTTGATGAGGCCGGTAACACTCCCGGTCTTCTCATTTGAATAGTAAGCCGATCAATTAATGGTTCATTTAGACATAAGCAAAAGATGAGCTTTGCTAGACATGAATTTATGGTGTAAATATGAGAAGTGTTAATTCCATTACATAATTGACCAGAGACCGCTTCACTGCCAAAAACGAAGGCTGATTTTCTGCAAAATGATTGTTTAAGGTGTTAACTTAGGCCCTGGAGCAGGAGCTAAAACCCTTCCCGTATTCCTCCGGTGTCAAAACAGTGAAGCGTTTATGTGCAAGTCTAAACCCATAAGTAGGCAAGGGACTGTAAGCTGAAACCTACAGTAATATTCAACAATTATCAGTCTTTCAGCTAAATGCACAAATGTCAGACGGAATCAGAAGCTGCTTTGTCATTGCAGAGTCAAACAGCTGTGAAACAGATATTAATAGACACAGTCACTTCATTCTAACCTGCTTGGTTAAGTGTGACTCACATTTTGTCAAGTAAATTGTCAGTCACATAATGTATATTAAATTAGCTTCAGATTTTTCTTGGCACCAGCCCTCTACACACAGACACTTATAAACACTCTGTGACCCACGTCTGGAAGTGAGAAGCATAAAGTGACAGCCGACAGCAGAATCTGCTCTACTTCTTTCTCTCTCATGTGATATCAGGCCTGGTGTGGAACATCAAAGACAAAATCTTATCTGCCCCCTCTGTCCCTTTTGACATGGGCATTAGTGCATCTGAGACACGTGTCTCTCCCCAGTGTGAGCTTCTTTCTGTTCTGCGTACGAAGATTAGAAAGAAGCTGACAGGGGCAAAGGGAAAGGAAGAACGACGTGAGGAGATGGAGGGAGACAGATTTGTGGAGACATGAATGGCTTGCAGGTGTTTTTTTCCCTTTTTTTTGTGGGGAGAAAGAGAGACGGATAGAGTGGGAGATGAGGAGCCGTGACTTTCCCCCCACGCTGTCATTATGTTTTATGGCAGAAGAAGTGTTTGTGAAACCGAAGCGAGGTACTGTAAGGATGGGCCATGTGAGAAAGGGTGATGGTTTTACACCAAGCGTATGTGCAGCAAGAGTGCTGTCTGTTAACATGTCTGCTCACAACCAACGTATCTAAAAGTGGAGTGTGAGAGAAAGAGGGAGTGTTCAAGTAGTGCTCAGGAAAAACAAATAGAAGTGAGTGCAGGGGGAGTGAAGGTGAAGGAGTCCCTGTAAAGATTAAGAAAGGGCAGACGGATGCGACGGAGAAGCAGTCAAATAAACGCACAAAAGTAAATCTGCAAAAAGATTTTAATTGGCATTGTTTTAATCATTCTTGAATCAATTTACAGTTTCTTTTATTTATTCATTCTTGTCAAAGGTAAACACATTTCTTGTGGTTGTCTTCAACATCAGTAAATGCTTTTCACCCGCTTCCCAAAACCCCGTAACGTAAACTAACATTACAGAAGAGCACATTCTCTCATACACACTTGCATATTCAGATCCTACAAACAACTCCTTAACGGGTACGAAATTTCTAAATGCCACATACTCGAAAAGCGCGGACAAACACATTCTACATACATACGCACACAAATGTGCACACATATGCTTTTTTTTTCTCTTGCTCGCTCCCATACACACACACACACACACACACACACAGGAAAGCAGGCAGATAAAGCCACCCACTCAGACGCGCTTGTGCACACGCACGCACATTCCATAACCGGCATGTATTATAAATATACATTACAATGCAGACTCCTTCGTTACGCAAGTGCAGCACTTGAGGAATGCTGCCCTTCCATCAACATGGGCTCTGTCTGTGCATTCACGGTTGGTTTATGACATGCTCTTCAGCAACATAATCTGGTTAGCAGTAACTGTTACATGAGAGTAGGGTTACTGAGTGTACATCCCTACTGATTAGTCATAACCAACCCTCTCTTTTTGTTAGGCTGAATAACATCTGACTATTTATCTACACAAGCTGCAGTAAAAACTACACTGTTTAAAAAAAAGAATAAAAAATGGCACAATAGCTTATTGAGCAAAGGCCTACTAATGCACACTAATAAATTAGGTAGATAAATAATATACTTTAATGTTAAAATAAATACATTTGAAAAGTAAAATAAATTAAAAAAGCACAACATTGTAATTTGATTAATGCCAGCCTACGTTGTCCTGTATTACAATATAAAAAAGTGAACTTTGCTTTATTTGCACATTCACACGTGTTTTTTTTTTTTTGTGTGTGTTTTAACAAAATGGCGGCAGCGTTACTTTGAGACTCAAAGCACAATTTCTCCTCAGGCACCTGCCGCACTCTGGCGACTGTATGGGGTCGTTTCCATGGTGACTGTGACTGCTGTAATGGCCATCAGCACTGATTGGCTGGGAATCTCTGAAGTGGAAAAGAACTAGACCGGGTTGTCTGGGATTAAAAGGGGACCTGATGCTGAGAAATGTTTTTTTAAGAATTGTAAATTAGTGGTATTCTGAATGACTCTGCTGATTGCTGCGAGGAGAAAGGTTTGACATCTGGAAAATCTACGTGAAGTGCCGAAGGTAAATGCATCGGAACAAAACACACAGCTACTACATCTACCAAGTCTAAGTGCCCTCAAATGACTAGTCCAGGGTCTGTATTTTTCTAGGGTTGTTACAGTGTGAAGGCAGGAAATGCAGACAAAGAACTAGTTCTAAGAGGGCACTTGCTATCCTCTAGGAAACGCAGGCTTTGCATCTGTACCTATCACAAAGCCAGGGGTATATTTGATGTCTGGAGAAAATGGATTCGTGAAAGGCCTGCGGATATCCTCCCAAAGTCTTTCCCTTTTCTTAAGAAACACCTTGGGTTCTTATTACCAGCAGCTCCCTCACACTAGTGTGAAAACATTCCTCAGTGTCCAGGACAATGGCAGCAGTTCTCATCACTGACTGAATTTAAAAATATCCTGTATAGCCCAGGTAAGATCAGTACAGTTCCAGAGTCCAGCTTGTTCTTTACTACATCTAAGTTGAGTTTGATCCATCAGCATACCTGGTCTGTGGTCCAAGGCCTAAAAAATCCACTGCAACGTCCACTCTTCCCACCTTCTTCAAAGCTCACAGCTATGAAAACCTTTTTTTCATCAGCTGAAGACAGTGCAGCTTAAATTCTTCAGGTGATTTGATATCCATGCTACAATAAGAGTGTGTAGTCTACATCCAACTCATTAAAAGTCCACTTTCTCTCTCCTGTCGGGTGTCAGCCATGACAGCAACACAGTCAGATTGTGAATATTAGTTGTGGTCTCCATGTTGTGGCAAACACACCTGCATGAAATGCTGTGGTATTCATATGATAATGATGTCCAACATCACATGGAGTGTCAAAATACACTGGTGTAAATATGACAGCAAAAAGGCCTCTCCTTTTTTTTTTTTAAGTCCAGTTAAGTTCAAGATTTTTTTTTCTTTGTCCTTTTGATTGTGGTTCTGTTTCACCTCTACTTGAATCTCTCTTCTGTGTTTCAGCCCACTTTCACATCAACAACTTGGTGGATACAAAGCCCTTTGGACGAGGCAGTCCAGCTATGCATGAGATGTCACTCACGGTGACAGTCGCTAGGACAAAAAGACGGCAGACATGAGCAGCATCGCCACGGTGAGAAGAAGGCGGTCACGTGATGGGCTGCTGCCACTGACGCTTTTCTCCAGTTTGGGAACTTCAGGGTTAAATTCATCTGGAAAGAAAGACAGAAAAAGAAATTGAGAGACTGATGAGAAAGTGTGATAATAAAGAACCTGAGTGTAGAAGTGCGAGAGAAAGAGAGCGAATGTGTGTGTGTGCCAGACAAAAGGAAATGAACCATTACTACATTATTAATTCATTAATCTAAAGGGAATGTGTGATGCATGCAAATTGTGCTTTAACATATGCAAAGAAAGAGACATGATGCAATTATCAACTAACCATCAATTATCATCAACACTGCTACATATGGCCATTTTCCCCCCGTGGGATGGAAAATGAACAACACTTTTCTTTCCGATCTGTTTTTTATTTTTTTCACACTAATGATGTTTTTATCCTAGAGGGATTTCAATCAAACCAAATTACTATGGCCTCACCATTGATTAGACACAACAGAACATTAGCTGGAGGGGAAAGATGGAGAAAGAGCTGGGAGAACACATTTTGTAATATTTGGTAAAAAGTGGATTACACTCATTATGCTCTGTCTCGGAATAATGTTTCCCATTTTATCTAGAGGGTTATTATATGCCAAAATAAAGCCAAAGGAACCAAACAGCTCTGTTGCTTACACATCCATTGCACGTTTAACGGCAACCTCGGCTAGCTGCATTTAGATGTTAGAAAAACCTGTTTTTTTCTATGAAGCAATTTAACTAAGTGCAGCAGAAAGCTACAATTTCTTACTGACGTCAGTCACATTACCCCACATCAAACGTAAAAGAGAAATGCTGGTGATGGCGAGGGATGATGGAAGAGTTTAAAGCCTTTAGATGTGAAATACTGATATTACGTTGTATTATGAGGAAATGATTTGGGTTTAACAGCTGAAAATCACATTGGAGAGATGGAAAATACTTGTTTTTATACAAGAAAAGATGTGTCTATTTGATAAATTGTACCTCAAAACTTACAAAATACTTCTGTTTGTCTACTAAAGTCCCATTACTGTTACTTTATTACGTTGTCATCATGAGTGCGCAAACGTTCCAGCTGACAAACTGGCTTTCAACAGGAGATGAATCAAATTAAATGAGCAAGATGTTGTCTGCTAAATATAATGGCGACAGTAATTGGCTACAAGTAAAAACAAGGAAGGTGATAAGAGATTACAGACAGAGACAACAACCACATGACAGCTGACGTTCGATGAATGTACGGAATTTTGTTTTCGCTGTCTCTGTCTGAGAGTAAACTATCCAAACGCTCTGGTTTGTCCTGGTTGTGTGTGATTGTTGCCCACGTCAGAGTTGTTCTTAAGGAACACAAGATATCTGTCTGTGGCGATGACACACGACAATGACATTCACACCCGCAGTGCAACGAGATGAATAAGCCAGCAAGGCGGGAGGGAGAATATAAACCAGCACTGCCTCAGGTAGGGCCTACAGGTCACAGCGGGACCTGCACACCATCAGGTTTGTATCTCCTAATGGTCTTAGCAGAGAGGCTCCAGAAGTAAAATGTACACTCAGTGACCAGTGGAAGACACACCCTGTCCCTGCAGAAGATGTGGGATCTCTCTTACCTTTACATAAACAAGTACATGCAGCAATAACTCCATTTCTGATTCATTTCAAGTGATCTTACAGCCTTGTTTGTGGGTGCCAGCAGCTTTGACAATCACAAAGCTGCACAATATGCACCACTTCAAAACCCTTGCTATTTAGGGATGCTGTCCTTGGAAGATGAACGTGGGGGACGTCGGGTGCCTCGGGCCATAACAAGTTATCAAAGGTCCACAGTACGACACCTAACATCACAGTACAATTGTGGGATACAGCAATCAATTTCTGAGAACACAATCTGCCTCAGTTGTGTCTGTATGGGGTATAACAACAGATGAGCACGCAGGGTAGCTCTCCTGTCCACAGTAAACCACCCAGGGCATTTACAGCGAGATAAGAAACATCAGCTCTAGACTGTCGATGAGTGGAAAAATGTTGTCTGGTCGGATAAATCCTTGTGCCAACTATGCCGCATCGATGGTTGACTCGCAGTGATGCGTAAAGAACATGAGCCGATGGACCCATCATGTATGGTTACAGCTCTACAGGTCAGTGGAGGAGGTGTAATCGCGTGGAGAGCACTGGCTTACACTCTGTCTATTAATACTACATTTATTAAGAATCCATACCTTAACGCTCTCACAAGGCTTGGAACTGTTTGAAGAACATGCAGGTGAATGAATACAAGTAGCCAAAGTAAGGGGCATCTACCCATCAAGCAGTTGTACAAAGCACGGATGTTTTTGTGCTCTTAAAGCTAACCAGTGACGATGCTAGCTTCAACACTGGGAGTGTACTAGCTTGGTTTTAGACCTCCACATCTCAGATATGTTCAGTGGTTTAATTACATTTGGTGTTGCGCTCATTTGTGGCAGTCAACCAATCAGAGCTTTGTAGGCATAATTAAGAATGGGGATGTCATCTTCCTTCTTGGCTACCTAGCTACATCTGTGAAAAAGAGCAACAGAAAAATGGCAACACGCGTGGGTGAGATTGATGCAGCTGTGAGCTCGTGTACGACAACAAGCCAAATTAACAAGCCATTATATGTTATTATATCTTCAGCGGGGTGGATCAATTAATCAATTACTAGTGACTGGTAGTGAACAAAACAAAAACCCCACCCCAACAAGAAACCGGCTAACATGAACACAATAACATGAAGAGATGATTCAGTCTGATTATCAGGCTAGGAGGCTTTACGTCCATTGCTAAGTTGCCATCAGCACCAAAGGTGTTCCAGCATGTTTCTGAACCCGAGTTTCAATTCTTCTGCTCACTGAGTACACAGACTGCACATACTGGAGGCAGTCTTTTGGTTTGCTTGATGCAACAGAACTATATATTTTTTGACTGATTCTGAGAAAATCTTCACATAACACGCCAGTCAGAACAGATGAATCACGGGTGCCAGTGACTATCGATCCATCTTGAAATTATATGTTTACAGTTGCATTTTCTGGCCCACCACCTAATTTATGTTGCAGCCTTTAGCCCTCTATCCCTGCTGCAGACACTCAATATAGAAAGAAAGTGTTTAAGGGCAAATATGTCACAGATGAACAAATGCCCAGACTATACTAAGATTTGCCGCAGGAAACTATAAAGTTATGATTAATTCAAGAAGTAAGCAGCAAAACTGATGCTGAATTCTTGTAACACATTTGTGGCAATAAGCTGTTTGCTATAAGATGCTCTACCAGAACTAATCTCTGCTATTCAGATAAATGTTGAGTAGCTGCAAGCAGAACAGACATTTTAGCAAAAATAAATCCAGTCAAATCACACATACATTGTTTTTTTGACAACTTTTTTGTAGTTTATGTTATGTAGTGGACTCATCAAAGTAATTGCCTGACTGATGGGGCAAGAAAGACAAGCAAATCAGATGATCAGGAGTCCAATTTCACAAAAGTGATTCAAATAGTGGCAGCGTCTCCTTTCACAAATGATAAACTGTGATGAATGGGTACAGCATGGGTAATGTTATATTATTCCCAGTATGTTTGGTTGACCTGGGGATTTGTTTAAAACCTTTATGCTCATGTTTCTTGCCCTGCCTGACTATAACAATGTCACCATGTTTCCAGACCTCACCAATAAACCTGGTGACAACAGTGTTATTATTACCCACAGAAATTATGGACAAAACTAAAAAAATAAGACCCAAGTTGTAATACACCAGAATTATCCTTTAAACACCATGTTAAATAAGGAAAATGTGACGTAGAAGTAAAGCTAATAATAAAGTAACGAGGATGACAGCAAATCCAAACATATGTGAGAGAGAGAGAGAGAGAGAGAGGGGGAGAGATTTGTTGATGCTATGCCAGTCTGTGGGCTGGTCTGGTCCTGAGGGTGAGTCAGAGAGTGGGTGTCCAGCAGTCAGCAGGGCCATCAGGGGTGCAAGTTGTTTTTAAGTGTGTGTGTGTGTGTGTGTGTGTGTGTGTGTGTGTGTGCGTGTGTGCGCGCATAAATCTGTGTGTCCTGATTTTGTTATTCCTCCAAGTGTATTCAGCAAAATGCATCACAACGCTAGAGGCTATGGTTTTTTATGATTTCCTGCCAGTGTGTGTTTTTTTATATTAAATTCTACGTAAGCTTGAGCCTGAGTTACTGCTGAGCAATTCGCCCACCACCGAGCTTTTCTTTCTTCCTCTGCCCCTTCTCTCTGCACCCCCACCCCTTTTCTCTGCCCCCACTCTGGTTTTTATCTCTTTTTCTGCCTGTCTCTCTCTCTCTGCCTTATCTGCGCTTCTTTCTGTCAGGCTTTCTCTTGCTGCATTTCTCTTTCCCTGCCTCCTCTCTGTCTTTTATCTCTCTGGCTTTCCCTCTCTCATTTTGTCTCTCCCTCTCCGACTTCCCCTTTGTCTCTCTCTTTTCTGCCTTTTCATTATCTCTCTCTGAAGGTACTCATTGCTGATGGCTCAAGAGCTCTCTTCACTCTGTCTCTGCTGGTCTCAGTTTCCATCTCGGGCAGGTCACACTCTCTAAGCCCTCGTCACAGACACAGACTGCCCACAGCTCCTAGAAACAAGCATACTAAATGATTCCCGGCAAGAGGCTTTTGTTTGAGATGAGGATGAAGACAGAAAAAGAGAAAAATAGAGGGTTTATGTAACAACTCAGCTGTACAATTGACTGGCTCGCTGACATGCTTTCTCCTTAGGTAAACATGGACCTTTCATTCCTTACAAGACCTCTGCTGACCTTGTGGATCTTTTGCAGAGAGGAAAAAGAAAGATTTTACCTGTGTGTGTGTGTGTGTGTGTGTGTGTGTGTGTGTGTGTGTGTGTGTATGTGTAGGAGGTAAATATTTTTTATATATGAGTTATTGCATGTAGAGTTTCAAAACATTAAAGAATACTTTTGGTTTAACATTACTTGGATTACTTAGTTTTGATTTGATTTTCATAGTCTGATCGGTATCAATCATTTAATTATTTAATTATTTGACCCACCTTAAGTTAACAGCAGAGATCTGGGTTGTGTGGTGACACAGCTAAAAAGCAGTCTGATGGGCTAACAAAGGCGCTAGATAAAGGTTTCAAACAAACCCCCAGGCCAAAACCAACTAAAGTTAGTCTAAGGTTGTTCACATCCATCATAGTTTACAGATCCCCTTCTCGGTTCAACTTTGACCTACTGTTCTTGTCATAGTTGTGATCAGTTTTCCTGTTCAATGACGTAAAGTAGTTTCAATTATCTGGCTAAGGGTTATTTATGATCTGGTTGCTGTGATACATCAATCTGACATTTTTTTCTGATGATTAAACTTAGTGGATCTGCTATGTTGAGCATGTCATGCTCTTCTTTTTTAGCGCTCCCCACTTTGTGCAGCTCATTAAAATACAGTTTTAAGTAAGGCAACATGAGGCCAGGGATTGCTGTGGCACTAAAAACCAAGTTAGCGCCCAGTCATGACTGAATTAATGTAACTATGGAAACGCTGAATTTTATAATGACATTGACAAATTAACTGTATAATAAGGTCAATATCTGGGCCAATGCCGTTTCAGCCTATTGGCTCGGCGCTTCAATATTACTTTGGTGATTATTAGGTTATCATAATGATCATGATAGAAATGATGGCCAAAACCACAAAAATAAGACCCACGTTCTAATAAATAATAAATAATAAATTGGAATTATCCTTCAGTGTTGGGTTCATTTGTCTAGGTAGATATTTGCTTTCTTACAAAGATGCCTCTAAATACAGCATACAGTATGCAAATAAGACTGTTGAACTGCTGAATCACGTTGCAGTGTTTCAAGCTCTTTCCCATATTGCACAACTCTCAAGAGCAGAAAATAAAGGTTTTACTCATCAACCGGCTCTGGCCTGTGGATTTTCTTTCACCAACCGCTGAATAAAAACACTAACAAATGGTTGGTTCCTTTCCACAATGATTGTTACACAAATCAAGCTCTGGAGCCACAGCCAAATATTGACCAGCATCTGGCAATTGGCTGCAGTTCATTTTAAGCAACTCACCAATGTTGTGTATTTTGATGTTTGGCCTGACTGTGTAGTCAGGAGAAGTCTGACTGGAGTCATCATCTGCCTGGGAAACTGAGAAACACGCCACATATACACACACGGACAAAGAGAAAGAAAGAAGACGGGGAAATAAAAAGCAGAGGAGGGAAACAAAGATAGAGAGAGGGAGGAGAGACAGGAAACACCCCATTAAAACAACAAGTAAAGTAAAATGTACATTTTAGCCACCACTAAATTACATACAGATATAGCCGAACATTTGGTGTGCCCCTGCCACTGAGAAAGCATGAAGAAATCCTGGACTGGGAATCCAGACATCCATCTGATGATTAAAAGCATTTGGAACCGGTGAACAGAAATCATTTTTACATTTACTGTTCGTCTAGACACGGAATTACATTCAGCCTGCGTTGCCAAATCATCCATGAATGAATGATGTGTGGGTTTGTTGGTGTTCATGTGTATACGTCTTTCTGCATTTTCTGCTTTTTTAAAATCTTGATACGTGTCTGTGCGCCTGTGATTCTAGTGCACAGTTAGGAGGATGAAATAGCATTTACAGAGAATCTGGTAGCAATATGCAGATGAAAAGCATATGCCATGAATATTCACATCTCTTTCTTATCTTAAAGTCTCATAAGTTAAGGTGGGAGACACGCAGAGAAAATGAAAATGGTCCGGAGGCAGCTGAAATCAACAGCTTTTTGATAGCAAGCTGTTAAAATGACCTTGCTGAGTAAAGGTTGTGGATTGTAAACTGACTAAATGCGCCAATGCACACATAGGCATTTATGCACACACACACACACACACACATACACGTTAAAAAGATTTACAACTGACATGCTACCATGTGCAGACCCACACACACACACACACACACTCTCAAACTCCTGCACCTCGGGGACACACACACACACACACACACAGAGAGTGATGCACACAAACATACACAGAAGCAAATGGAGGCGTGGTAGACACATCAATAGATTAGCCGTGACACTGGGATGGGGGGGTGGGTGTTAAGGTGATGTGTACACAGGGGCTGACACTGGCCTGAGTGTGGGATGTATTAGTGCTGACAAGGTTAGAGGAGAGGGGGAGGCTTTCAGCACTGGGCTCCCTGATCAAAGGCCTGCAGGGGAGAGAGCAGGCTACCAGGGTAAAAATAACACACACACACTATACAGAGCAGCAGGCATCAGAGAGACAGAAAGAGAGAAGAAGAGATAGACAGCACGGGAAAGGAAAGGGGGGGGGGGGTAGTGGTGGTCAAGAGAGCTGGGGAAGAGAGAGATGGAGAGTGACAGAGAGGGAGAAAGGGGGGAAGAGAGAGCTGGATCTTGCAGCTGAAACATTTTTTCCCCCTTTTACATCTTTTGTACGGCTTCACGAGAGCATGTCATTCACAGAGAGAGATAGAGCATTACTGTAATAGCACTGAGACAGAGAATAACATTAAGCCATCACTCTCAAAGCGCTGCTTCGAGGGAAAAGACGCCATCATCAAAACCTCGCCAAGACAGCGCGCGGCAGACAAGCCTCTCTCCGAGACAAGACTGTCAGATCTTGGTTTTTCTCTCTCTCTGTCTGTTTCTTGCTGCCTCTTTGTCTCTGTTTCTCTGTGTGCTTGTGTGTTTGGGAGATTCAAAGGGCGGGGAGGGGGGGAGTGGAGATGAAGTGACACAGAAAGAGAGGAAATGGTATAAAACGAGTGGGAGAGAGCTATAGAGGTATGGGTCTCACCAGTAGAGCAGCAGACGTAGACCCTCAGTCTCAGGCAGCTGTGGCCGTGGTGGTGGGTGGGCGTGGCTTAAACAGAGAGCAAACACACACAACATGTCAACCTTGTGCCCTCTGCAGGTCACACCACCCTCAACATCATCAGCTGTGCAAACTGCAGCACTGCAACTGAGCGACCGCCTGGCCTCAGCTGAACTTCCAGAATCTATTAGCAACACCCACGCGCCATCAACACGTTTGGGTGACAGCAGCTGAAGAGAAGGTATTAAAATATTGGATGTGCAGCATCCTCGAGCTTTTTCTATTCATCACAATAAGCCAGCGGTGCTGTTTAATGGCCTGACTCACAGATATAGTAGTACTCCTGGCCCACGTTGAACTCGTAGCCCAGCGAGAAGGCGCTGTAGCGCTGGAACTTCTCAGAGAACTTGATGGGAGCGTGAGGCGCATGGGGCCGGTTGCACTCCCAGCGCTTGAAGCCCATCTGGGGGTCGCAGGTGCGGTAGCCACGGTAGCTGACCATGTAGAGGATGTACTGCTCGGCCACGGTGCGTTCTAGCGTCCCCCGCTGGCTGGTGTTATAGTGCGGGCAGTAGATGTCCAGGTAGTCGTTGACGCTTACCTGCACCGTGAACCCCTCCCTCCGTAGCCTGAATTAAAAAAATAGACCAAAGAAGGAAGAGAGAGAGAAAGGAGTAGTAGAATAAAGAAAGAAGAAAAGACAGAAAGGTGGATAAGTAACTAGGGCTGCATATAATTAACTGTTTTTGTTATCTGTTAAAGGAACAGTTCGACATTTGGAGCCTTGTGATCAGTGTGAGGTTGCCAGGCAACCAGACTCCAGAAAATCCTGCACACAACCCCCCATAAAACAGAAACTGTCGTTTTTTATACTTTAAAAAACAATGAAGATATAACATGTTAATTAGTGAGCTTTGGGACTTCTACTGAGCAGATTCTTGTACCTTTGGACAGATCAAGGCTAGCTGTATCCTCCTGTTTCCAGTCTGTATGCTAAGCTAAGCTAATTATCTCTTGACTGTAGCTTTAAATTGAACAAACAGATATAAGACTTTTATTGAATCCTCACATGTAACTCTCAGTTAGAAAGCAAACGTGTTTTTGCAAACTTTGCAAATAAGCAATTGATTCTTCAGTCCAAAAAAGTGTAATCTAAAAATAGTGAAAAAATATCAAAATCATAGTCAATTATTTTTCCATCTATTGACTAACTGATTAATCAACTATCCTTTTCAGCATTATAGTTAACATAACAGCAACACAAAGAGGCCGGAGAGCTATAGACTTTTCCCTCAGTGTACATTAACACCCTCTTCTCTTCTACAGAGAAACTATTACACCTTTCTCCCCCCATCCCCTGCATATAAAAACACACATTTTATCACTACATGCCCCGTGGCGAGTGCTGAGAACGGTGCTGAGAATGATAATCTGCACTCCTGTCTTCCCCCCTGAGCCTGCTACGGGCCGGGTCATTGAGGCGGAAGGAGATCCTGTCAGTGGCGATGTATGCTCTGGCCGCGGGGGAACCGGCCTGCACACCGTACACATGATGAACCAAGCTCACCTGGCAACCGCTGCTGATGGATGAGTAGGCTGTTAGAAAATAAGGAAGGCCACTCTAAGGTTGAGCATGTGTGTGATGTACATGGAGGTACAGTAACCCTTCAGTTGATTTAAGACTACTCACTGTACAACTGAGACAATGATGTGATATGATTTCACGTTCGGCTTCCACGCTGTGAGCTTCGCTGTTTATAATACTAAGTATACTTATTATGTAAATTACACAATCTGTAATTAGACAAAGCAGAAGTCATTAGAAGGGCTCCTGCAGGTGAGCTGATGAGATGGGAATTGTCCTTGGCTGTAGTGATGTGTAACTGGCACCAACTGAGCTGTAATGACTCTTTTCCACCACTAGGTGGAAGTATTGTGCTGTATGATCTTTAATATGTTTCTCCTCTGCACTCATCCCCCCACCTTGTCTCCGCTTTCTTACACATTTTATGTTACACACATACAAAAGCAGCACACACTTACATACACACTTACAACCATTTCTGACTGTATATATAGTGTGCCTACACACACACACACACACACACACACTCACACACAAAGCTCACACAACTATGCGCACATGTGCATACATTACTAGGTCAGGCCTCCAGAGAGATTATTTTTCAATTACAAAATGTGGATCAAAAATGTCATAGCACCTCTCTCCCTCTCTCACTTCCCCTCTCTCTTTCTGTCTCGTCGTCATTCTTGCTGTGGCGTTACAACTGTTCCTTCTTTTCTGGATCCGCACCTCCACTCTCATCCTCCTTTTCATCTCCAGCCCTTCTCTTCATTTTACACACACGCTGAGGCAGATGAATATCAATTCTCTTAAACGGTGTTTCTTTTTGGGCCATCAATCTTATCTGTGCTTTCTATCCCCGCTGTTCAGATGTGAGATGACAGACTTTTGTCTTGCAGTGTTGCGGGGAAGAGACAACACAGCTATGCTTCAAAGGGACTATATTTAGAGAGGGGGGTTGGTGGTGGAGGAGGAGGGGTGTTTGAGATGGGGGGAAAGCGAAGGGGTAGAGATAGATAAAGAGGTAAAATGGGTGTGGGATAGAGAGAATGGTAAGTAGACAGACCAAAGATGAAAGCGGGAGAAAGAGGGTGCGTTGAATATGAAAACCTGGATGTGAGTGCCGTGTGAAAAGTCAGAGAGTGATGCAGTCATTGAGAAATAGGTGAGAGGACGGCGGCATGCGAGAGGAGTTGGATGCAAGGAAACAAGAGCAGGAGGAAAAGTGTGTGTCTGTTTGAGCGCTCAATAGTATTTATGGATAAAAGGCTGCTAGGTAATACTGAGACAGCACAGCAAATGCAGCAAACTCACAAGAGATGCATTTGTTCTTATCGTTTTAAGATTTACTGGAAAATGTGTACATGAGAAGCTAGTGAAATGGACAATGATGACTTATTTGGTGCATCCATGTGGCTTTAGTGCACCAGCTGGGGACGAATCTAGGGCTGAAACAATTAGTTTCATTATAAATAATTTCTTAGATTCGTCTATTGATTAGTAATTTCAGGAAGTAGTGAAAAATAACCATTACGATCTCACAGAGCCAATGGCGAAGCCTTCAAATTGCTTCTTTTGTCCAATCCACAGTCCAAAATCCAAAGATATTCAATTTACACTGAAGAAAGAAGCACATCTTCACATTTAAGCAGCACATTTAGTTTAGCATTTTTTTCTTGGTAAATAATTACCTGTAATCGATTATCAAAATAGTCATAGATACATTTTCTGCTGTTCGACTAATTGTTTCAGCACTAGATAAACATGATCACATTACTTTACCGTTTGCTGTTTTGCTCGTCACTTAGCTTCACAAGGCGTTGCTACACAGCAGGAGGAACGTTTGTGCCAAATGTAAAGTCAGCAATAGAAGAAGCAGGGGAAGAAGGGAAGAGGAGGAGGGAGAAAATGACTCTGGAGGAAGAAGAGAAGGTAAGGTGGTGCAGAAGAGAAAAACAGGAGGGAAGGAGACTAAAAGGGTGGAGTGAGAAGAACAGGCTGCCTGGGTGAGAGGAGTCCCTCTAGGTGTATGCTGTTATATAAGAAGTCCACTTAGTGGCACAAGACAGAAAGGTTGCAGGGCAGAGAGGAATGGAGAAAGGAGAGAAGAAGAGAAACAGAAGAAGGGGGTGAGGGGAGATTTAATAAGTTACTGTAGTGGGAGGAGGGGGTTGGGTAAGGGAGGAAAATGCACTGAATGATGACAACAAAGAGAAAGGCGCAGAAAGGGAGGCAGAGGCCTAGACAGAGACATAGTGCTCCCCGGGGATGAACATATATGTGGTAAAAGTGCATAAAAAAGACTGATGGCTCTCATTCTCTCATTGTCTCTCTTTTCCTGCAGTCCATTCCCCCTCTCCAACTCTCTTCCTCTCTTTCCGCTGTGCATTGTCTCTGCGGTGGTTTTGCTGTCTCATCATCATTTTCCTATGAGTGGGAGTGCGCAGCTAGTTAGTAGAGGCTGCACAAGCTGGTGAAGACAGCCAGGGGAGACAGATAGCAGGGGATGGAGAGGGGAAGAGAGAAAGAGGAGGGGTGGGCCGGGGGAGAAAGAACCAGCAAAAAAGACTGAGACAAAGATAGCACCACTCTACCTTTCACATCTGCGCTAAAAAGAGTCTGTGGAGAATACTGCTGGTATCAATAAATAACAATGGCGAGGTAGTGCTACAGCCAAAGACACTTACAAACATACAGTGGACAGAAACAGAGCATCTCCCACAGCCACAGAAAATCTATAATTCCTATAGTAACAAATAAAGCAGGCAAACATCATAACGAATCATTTGTAAGTAACAGAAAAGGAGGAGAAATATGAAACATTATCAGGAAATATTTCCCACACTTTCCACATGAGTAATGTCAATCATTTTTTGTTTTGCTTTGCTGAGTTTCAAACTAAAACAAACCCATGTCCTCTGTCATTTTTCTGTATAATGATTTTGCCAGATTGCATCAAAGTGAAAGCAGAAGAAGGAGCGAGGCTGGTTTTCAAGGAAATAATACCATTTTGGCTTTTTTCCCCCTACTGACATCATGAATGGATATGAAAAGTCTAAATCCACCAAGGTATTCTTCACAGTCTGAAGTTAGTGTTGTTTGTTCTGCTGCATGTTCGTCCTACATTACTGCCAGAGGCTCCAACTGTTTTCAGAAATCCATTAATAACAGCTGGAGGAGACAAGTTGTTACTTTTGACAAACGTAGTCCAATGTTGCAGTAGAAAATACAGTAATAGTTTCTGACTGTGGAAAAAAAAGCACTTGTGGGTTTCAGTTCTTCATAGGTATTCATGCTGATAGGTACTGTAGAGAATAAAATGACACCAGTATTATCCTTTGCAAATGCACATAGAAAAAAACGGTTACAGCCTCACTTTCTTTGAATAACATCCTAAGTGCACACTAGAAAATGAAAATGTCACATGCAAGCCAAATAACTGTTAAAGCAAAGTGCTTTTATTACTTCCCATTCTTACAAGTTTTCAAAACCTTTCTTTATTTGACCAGATTTTCCTCCCTGATTCAGTTTCCCTGCAAATGTTTCCAGAGAGACTTGCTTTATGAGCTTGTGCATCTACAAAGTAATTATGAACTGAGCTTTTCGGTGTCAAAAATAGCAGCGTGGCATCAGTATGATTCACTTTAAAGAATCGACTTTTGCATAAATGCTCTTGTCGCTGCGCAGTCTATCACACTCTCTGCGTCAGCATTAAGTCATTTATGTCTAATTAACAGTACAAGGTTGTTTTTTGGTGTCTGCATTGTTTGTCATTACTGCTTTCCAAGATGGCTGCCATGAAAAATTTGTTCATTAAACTTTTTATTAAAGCAATTATGTAAAGTCTTGTACTTGCTGTGTCCCTCTACAGCACCACTGTCTAGCTGTTGCAGAAGCTTCTCTCACTAAAGATGAGGTCAGTGTGGCATCATCATTGATGACCTTAAAAACACACTCTCTGGGGTAATCAACATCCGCCTCATCAGGAGGATAAACTACCAATGCGTGAAATGGTGCGACTTAAATGCCATTCACCAATTGTATGCTTACCACCGACAAGTCTCCTCCAATCGAGTCCCCTGGCAGGGACCAGCTAGACTCTGCTGTTTTTCTCTGTACCTCAGCACCAAAACTCATTACTTGTGCACGCACACATGCACACAAAAGGCACAGACAACCTTTAGACATGCATGTGAGCGTACATACACACACACACACACACACAAACAAACACATATCTCCTGTGAGTCGTCACTGATTGAGTTAATGCCGCAATTAGCGGCCCGGTTTACAATGTTTCGATCCGAAATGGACGATTGAGGGAGAAACAAGTGCTGAGCCAGTCAAACGCTGCAAACGCTGCAACTCTTTTCCAGCACTATTGGACCACTGGGAGTCATCCACCAGTTTCCTCCACAATCTCTGTCCACTCTGGCCTCAGAGAAATTGAGGAACATTACCTTTTCATATTTATCCATTCCTGTACAAACTTTCCCAAGGCTTATTCCCCAGGTCTTCCACCTTAGCTTCCACATGTCTTTGTAATAAGCTTTGCAATAACATTTTTTTTTTTACATTTACAGACATTCACACCTTGGAGATATCCTGTGAAGATGAAATGTCTGTCATCACCTACAGTACGTAGTTCTGCTGAAGAAATTACAAGTCTTGCTCAAGGACACCTTGACAGCAATTACTTTTTCGAGCAGATCACCTTAACAGCAATTAATCAATTTGAGCCAATCACGGGTCAACATTTTTGTTCCCCTGACTCGCCTCAGTGAGGACATGAGTGTTTTCTGCTGTTTCCTATACAGCAGCTTCACTTCAATGTCAATCAAGCTGAATCAGTGAGAGGCGGAGGCTCACTGAATCTTAAAGGCAAAAACATGAAGAAAATAAAATAAAATCATATTCCCAGTGTTCTCCACTGTTGGAGAGAATCTCTACTCTGTTACTGAGAAATGCCAAAGCTTTCAAATTAATGAATCCCTTCAGTAATGAATACATTTGTGTTGATGCTGCCTGATCATGACATTTACCCTGCATGCCAACAACAATGAGGTGAAACAACTACATAAGCGCAACTTTAAATACTCGATTGCTGCTGCAGTTCGAACATGCAGAAAGTTATGGATTTCAGCTCTAACGATATATTTTATTGATCTCCTATAAGCTAAATCTCTTTGCTTTCCCCTCTCAGTTGAACGTCACAGTGCAGCCTCAGCTAAAGAGCAGCATCCAGCAGCTTGTGGGGCCAATTCTTGCCGACACAGGGGCTTAGAAATGGATCTTTCAGTAAAAGGACAGTCTCTCTGCTCACTATTTTACCCCACAGTTCGGTTGCTTGGTGTCTCCGTCTCCTGCAGCCTCGCTTCAGGGCGTGCCTTTAGTAAAGTGGGTGGGTGGGTTTGGGGAGCTTGAGGGACCCGTTCAGAAATGTAAAGTATTAGCCAACTTAACTGAGGCAAATGCACCTATGAGGGCGGCATGCTGTGTCATATATTAAAGGAACACAGGATTCCTGGCAGCACCCCTGGATTTATGGTGGAAGAGATGATGCAGAGATGAGTCAGGACTCCAGCTTCAGTGGGTGGTTAAACAACATAGACACAAGCTGGGGGTTTATGACCCTCAGAAGAGGTCACAAGATGATCAACATGATAGCAATTTAGATATTATTTAGTATATTAGTTATTCTTTTTGAATTATTAATGAATGAATCATTTCTATCTAACATAGTATAGAAAAAGGTGAGAAATCCTTATCACAATTTCTCACAGCCCAAGGGAACGTCTTGAAATTGCTTGCTTTGTCCGACCAACAGTCCAAAACCCAAACGTATTTAATTTACAATCACACAAAACAGAGAAAAGCAGCATATCCTCACGCACCAGGAGCAGCAAAGGTTTAGAAAATGTGTTTTTTCTTGTGAAATACTGGATATTTTTACCTCTTCAGGCCTTTAAAACTTATGAAAACAAAACAATATAGGATGTGAAATCTCCATTTTAAACGGGGTCCTGGGTAGACATTGCTTTATTTTAAGAAGTCATGAATCAAAACATTTGGGAGACATTGGCCTAACGCAAAGGGGACTTGGTGTTTGCTAGTTGGCTCAATGGATATCCTTATTTGAATTGTGGCAGTGAAGGAAACAAAACAGATCATGATCAACATAATAACGGCATTTCCACAGCTCCATCCTCTGATTAAATCACTTGCAAAGCATTATGGGTTGCCGCCAGCTTGTTCAGAGGAAATACGAACAGGCATAAATTTCATTGATTAATCTATGTGGCTTAAGCTGCTCTTTACTTTCTAGATGTCCACAGAGTAAGTTTTAATATCAAACAGAAATATGAATGATACAGTTGAATATTAAACTGTGGCTCCCCTCCAACTAGACTCTTTGCATAAAATAAATGTAATAGAGTCTTTTCCCCCTTTTTATTAGAGTGAAATGTTTCCAAGGACCACTTGGGAATGTTTTTCTGGCTATAATTGGCCCCTGTGCTTTGGGCTTTCCATTGGTGTGGCAAGTCAGACTGGCAGGAATATGGCTAACACTTTAGTGAGCACTCAAATCCAACAATAAATTCCCTATTTTACTCACTATGGTTCAGTTAAATGAAACTGGGATTTTGAGTGGCTAAAATGCTGTAGTCAATGGTGAAATGGAAAAAGATAATGGGAACCCTCTTCTAATGACAGAAGACAGAAACCCTTCAGAGGTAACATGAGGTGATGTCAGCAGTCACGGCCAGTCTTGAAAATTCATCCATCCCGCTGAGTTCATGGTGTGATTATATCCTGCGACAAGCCGTGATAACAAGGGTCCATCTCTCTCAAGGTGAGGCTGTAATTGTACCTCACTACCAAAGGCTTCATCGCCCACACATGCTCTGTCGCGCTCTCCACGAGCTTACTTATCATTTGCTGTCTCACACTCCTGCCTCTCGTTCACTATTCATCCCCTTTGCAGAATGATGTCGCCCAATCACGAAGAGCACCACTCATTCTCCTCTTTCCTTCATCCAACGCAGCCTGTTCTCCCGCAAAGGTACATGGATAATGGACCGTACCAACCCTGTGAATAACAACTGTGTGTGTGTGTGTGTGTGTGTGTGTGTGTGTGTGTTCGGTGTGTGTGTGTTTGTGTTTATGTATGTGTTCAGGTCAGGGCGCAGTGTACTTCAAGCAAGATTGAATTTGACGTATACTCAGGTTGTTGAATGTGGCACTGGGTGAAGTCCAAAACAAAGACAAGACTAGCTGTGACTGACATGAATTTACAGTTAAAGATACATGAGGAACAAAATGAACTGACCTGGCCGGACCTTTTTAAATTGGAAATTCTGAACAGGGGAGGATATGTTCTCTAAATCAACAGGAATGAGAGAATAAACATGAGAAGTATGGATGAGTTGAACGTGCACATTAATGCAATGTTTTTCCTTTTTGTCTTTTTTTTGCAATCTTCCAAAATACGTCCCTTTTATCAAATAAACAAACAAAATCAATCATTCAAAAAAATTTTAAATCTGTATAATTTCTTTCAAAACTGAAGAGAAATGTAAAATGTACATTCTGTGCATATATTCAGTTTGCTAATTTGCTAAACACCTGTCAAGTACCTTTACCTAATGGATCTCAGGCCCATATGGTGCCTGCTGCATTATGGAGCAGAAGACTGTTTAAGTCTAAATTCATAAAACAATGACTCATGTGCAAATTAGACACTTAAATAATATCAAACTGACAAAAAGTGAACATTTAAAATGTGTAAAAAAAAAACATCTACACAACCTTAATCAAGGACACAGTCTGTTCTGTCTCGCACATTTTGTCAAGAATCTGCTTTAATACATTCTCTGGGTTGTTGAAACTGAAGCTTTTCAATCAACATCTTTTCACCTGGAAATCATCACTGATCTACCCGGAGTGGCGACGAGACTGCTGGAAAATGTACGTTTGGACCAGACGTGTGAGCACATTGTTGCAAACCTGACATTACCAGCGAGAACAAACCAATTTCTATTTTGTGCATTCTGCCACTTAAATGTAAAGGGTGCTGGCGAAACTGAGAGAGAGAGCGAGAGAGAGAGAGAGAGAGACAGACAGGCAGAGAGACAGAAAGTGAGATAGCAGAAGAGCTGTGACACACAAAAGAAGCTCTCATCAAGATGAATTCTCCACAGTGCACGCCCTCAGCGAGGGTGCCAAGCAGCTCCCGCTAGCCCGCCGTGGCCACGTCCAAAAACAAAGTGCTTATCTCGCCCATCTCCAACTGTCTGGCCACTGACAGAGCAGAGGACACACTTAAGAAAAAGACTAAGAGGGTTCACAGGATCACACATATGCTTAGTATTCATACATCTAAAGAATAAACTGACAAATTAAACATCTGAATCAGCGTGCAGGGAAAACTGAACAGAAAATAATCATAACATATGCAAAAATATAATATATATAAATAGTGCCACAGAGAGGCATCTTGAGCCAACTTTTATTATCTTTACAATGATTTACACTGCAAGCTTTGAAGTGCAGTATGTGAGGGGCTCGGCTGCTCTCACAGGAAGTCAACCACAGTAGGGTGTTCACTTTCAAAAACCTCAGTCTTTAAGCCCCTACTCTGGGCTGGCACACACATCCTTCTCTCAGAGAGAGCGAATGAGAGGAAAAGGGAACAAAGACAGGAGAGAAGGAGAAGGGGAGAGGTGGAAAAGAAGAAAGAAAGATGAAGGAAACTACTTCTGGGTCAGATTTAGAATTTAGCAGCGCCTGAATATCGGGCAGATATTCAGGCAGATGCCAAGTAGAATAATCTGGTCTTTTATCTCCGAGCCATGGCAACTACAGGGTTTCATGTAGGTACGCAGCCCCCCCTAAAGACCACCAAACACACACACTCACGCACTTTTAAAAAAACTATAAAAGAAACGTCAAAGCAAAATGAAAATACTCCCCGATGACTGAGACTAAACGCAATTAACTTACACACTGCATTCAACAAATAAACACCCTCACGTTACGTCATTCCCACCTGGTGATATCCCCAAATACACCAAACATACGGGAGCACAAACACTTCCGGGCAGGCCTCCATAAATAATTCACCCATTTTCTTAAAATAACCCATCGCCCTTTTAAAAAATACCCTCTTTTCTTTGTGCAAACAACCCTCAAGCTCGCACAGCAGAGTGGTCATGGAGTAATTATTTACACGTTTCACCAGAGACCACTGATAAGAGCCCGTGTAGGAGAGCTGCTGCGGAGGGGGGGGGGAGCCTGCTCAGGTAGCTTGTCAATCTGTGGCCCATTAGCAGGTGATGCGAGGCAGGCATGTTCAAAGCAGCACCCAAAGTACGACAGACCTCTCTCTTCTGAATAATTGACTGTCCGCAGCCCACGTTTTCTCCCCTCCGTTCCTCTCTATCTCCTCTGCGTCACCTGCACAGTTCCTCTCCTCCTATTGTTCTTTTTGACCCTTCTATTTCCCATCTCTCTGTCTTTTGTGTTTTCTTTCACACTTTCTGCGCCTGCTGCTCTATCTTTCCTCTGCCTTCCATCACTCTCCGTCTCCCAAGGCTATGAATTGTGAAGGTTGCTGGTACATATAGGCACTTACGTAACCAAGGAGATAAAGAGGGGAGCAGTCTGAAAGCATTCGACGTGAGCCATCCTTGGAGAGGCGAGGCATCTTTCAGCATGTTTACTTCTTTAGGACACTTTCTAACACCACAGCTGCTGAGGGAAGCTGGGAGGACTTGGTACATGAGGCTGAAATGCTACATATTTGAGCTGTCGTCAGTTTAAACACTTCCAGTGGATTGAGAGAACATTTGAGTGGACAGCTGAGAGCCTTGAACACAGAGCAGGTTAAGGTGAGGCTTCAAGGCCATAAACCTGGAACAGAGTGAGAGTTGGCAAGGGACAAGAGGGAGGTTGTTACACCACACAATGATGCTCAAGGAAATCCACCTGCTCTCTCAGCAGCCACAATGCCTCCTCCTGAATATGGAAACACCCTTTCTGGAACAACTTTGTGATGAGGCACAATACATTATCCCGAGGAATCAAATCAAATTCAAACGCCCCCCTACCTCCCTCCGATATGCGGTGCAGCATCTGGCTGGGGCCATTAATGAATGCCGCCTCATGCCATCTCCTAATGGAATTGCCTTGTCTTGGAGTTCACTGGTGTGACACCGGCTCAGCAGTGGCAAAAAGATTACTCGAAAGATTAAAAGACAGAATAAACCAGAGTCTGCGTATGACAGGCAGAGAGGCCCCAAGATCACACATTAGATAATTGGTGCAAAAAAAAATCCCCCGTCTCTGTCTCTCCTCTGTTTTCTGCTGCGGCTTGTAATTGGTGGGCAGCAGACCCCCGCCTGGTGTGCTGTCACACCTCCGCAGTGAAAACTGTTTGAAGACGCTGGAACAAAGCCTGCATGGTGTATGTTATGTCTGTGTGAAAATGTTGCCTTTGCGGGCCCGGTGATAAGCCTAAATCCAACGGCATAGTTACGCAGCTGGTCAGATTTGGGAACGACGCAGCGTCGATCTTCCTGACATACACAGACGGACAAAAATTCACACAAGGACAAGCACACCCACTTTCTTCCTTACTCCAAAACAAACACCCTTTCACTCCACTACACATGCACGCTTTATCTCCCTTTTTTATTGCACCAGTGCCTCCTCCTCTCCTTTATTTTTTCCACTTTGCTTCACTCTACACTAGCTTTCTATCTATCTACAGTGTGTAGTTATCCCTCCCTCCATCTCTTCCCCTCTGAGAGCAGCCCAGCGATGAGCTTGTGGCCTTTCATAATTCATGGAGTTGTTCTTTTGGCTCAGGCAGCCATGTCGCATGTGAATCTGAGCACCTCAAAGGCTCACTCAGCCTACACCGCCTCAGCCGGGAGGGTTACTGCTCCAGCTATGTGCTCAGGTACCATACGACACTAAATCAACACGCTCAGTCACACCTGGGTCATGCAGCACATGCAAATTCCCTGCTCTTTTTTTTTTAAACCTCCACTGACTGTACCACCTTTTTTTGAAAGTTGCCTTGGTAGGCTTTTACAATATATAGGACAAATATTCATTTTTATCGTTTAACCACCTCCAGTGGAATGATATTGATGATGATATGATTGTGTTGTCTCATTGTTCTACAAATATGTAATTTTTTTGTTTTAATATCATTCTGAAGAGGTTAAAATTCAAAACTAAAAATCTTTGTCATGCCCCAGCAAGTCTCTTGTTTGGTCAGGGTTTTATCTTGACAATGTTATGTTAGGATTTAATTTCACCTGTGTCCCTTCACTCACCTGTTCCTCATTTGTCTGCTTGTTGCTCTCACGTCACCTTCATGTTGTATCGTTATCATTGTAAGACCCTTTGCCTGTTTTTGGACCACTGCCTTTGCCTGCCCCATGTCTGATTCGTATGACTGCCTTTATCGTTTGGACCTTTTGCTTGTATTTTTGACCTCCTTCTGCCTCTGTACCGCTGCCTTCAACTCGGGTTGTATTCTTCCAACCAGAACCTGGTAGTAAAGCCTTTTTTGGAACATAACCTTTGCTTTTGTGTGATCTTTGCTTTTGGGTCTCTGTCTGGTGCTTTTACAATATTAGTCAGTAAAGCTAAATCATTTTACACATTTAAAGAGTTTAATGCTTGAACCTCAGTTTTATTCATTATTGTTTTATTTGGGAGGTTTTTTTTGTCACTTTGTGGTATTGGTTTAATAACAACAATGACAAATTATCACTTTATAAATTCTTGTGGCTTATTGAGCAGATACGGAGTAACATTAGCAATAATTTAAAGTTGTTTCTGGCCACCTGGTGAATTCTTGTTTAGCTCTGTTTTTGGTCTCCACCATCTCCTGAGTGAAATATCTAGCTGGGGGTTTTTTTGCTGCTAAATGCTCCACTATGTCACTAGCTAGTTGCTAACTTTGTCTTCTGTGCTGAAAAGGGAGTGTACAATGGGTTTATTAGAGCCTTTTAGCTGAAAACAGCCACCTGCTGCTGCTGGAAACAATGCTAAAGAGACCGGTTTAAAGCAAAAGATGCAGTAAGATGCTAAAACGCTGAGGGGAGCTGCAGAGTCAGGGGATATTTCATTGTGGGTTCATCACTACGAGATACTTCATTTGTAGTAATTCATCCATTATTATAAAATATTGGTTAAAGTAGCTTTAAATATCACTATATTGATTTGACACCAAAACATAATTTGTTCTTGAGGTAAAATGTCAGATTTGATTGGTCACTTGATTGGAAGCTGATTGGTCCATGTGGCAGGAAAACAGGATGAGAGTCTCTAAATCGGCAGCTGAATTACTGATTGCATTAAATGTACACACAATCGCACACACACACAGACGAACACACACATTTGCTTGCTTACAGCCCCATTAAACACACAGACACCTCAAGTGCTAAGCACTCACAGCTGGGCTTTTCTTTTCTCAGACACCCAGCCCAGATGAGTGACAGCTTTATGGACACGTTTTGAGCACAAAAACACACAGAAACACATACATTAAATACACACTCACACCCCACAACCACACACAAAGAGTCACGTCAACGGAATGAAAAGGAGACTCGTTAGCCACTTTAATCAATGTTAATCACTGCAGACTCGCCTCACTGTCAAGACTGCGACAATGTCTGTCTGAGGAAGAAGGGATGGGAAAGAGAGACAGATGGAGGGAGAGAAACACAGACAGACTGGGTGGAGCAGGGCGGGGAGAGTGTAAAAATGTGAAATGGTATCCAAAAATATACACTGCCCATATAACAGTGAACCCATTCCAGTTTTGATGTACTTTATCTTGTTTTTCAAGGTCTGTTTCTTGGGTCTGTGTGGCTGAGCCACGGTGGGAGACGTGGTCGGGCCAGGCTCACGCCAACGGGGTTTCATTTCAGCTCGGAGGGCGGGGAGGCAGAAGGACGGAGAGGGAGGGGATAGAGGGCACAGAGAGCAAGGATGCAAGCGGTAGCTGGGCAGAAAGATAGAGAAGGATAGGAAAAGAAGACATGAAGGAATATGAAGGAGGCGAAGATAAGAATGAAGTCAAATGGAGGAAGTGTGCCCGGGCATGGAGATAGTGGAGAGGTGAAACGCTTTAAGCGGGGCAGAAGAAAGGGATGCAGAGACGGAGGGCGGCAAAGGAGGGAAAGTTGAAAGATGAGAGGAGAGATTATTAAGAAAAGATATGTAATGCATAAATACGTCGTGACAAGGGAATGGATCCGCTAAATGCGCCATGAATGTGGGGGGAAAAAACCCATTGTTTTGAAGCTGGAGCGGGGACCGGTGGAGGCCAAGGTGAAGGGAGCCTGACAGGGAGCAGGGAAGGAAGGAGGCGGCAGATTGGGGGAAGAAAGTAGCAGGCAGATTGTGTTTATCAATATGTAATACAAATGTGGTGTGTTACGAAATGTGCTTTGGCTTTCACGGTTTAACCAAAACTTTAGTGCAAAGCTTAGCCGTTGTGCAGGCAGCCAGCGCAAGCACAGGCTGAATAGTAATGTCTGCGAGTGATGATTAGAATTTCAGATAGAGACAGGCAGGCCGCTTTGCCATGATTCCTGGGCCTAATGCAACCGGCCTGTGTAGCGAGGCACACAGGGGCTCTGAATGTGACCTTATGTGCATAAAGATAGAATACTCTAACAGCCTAATGTACTGAGCGTCTGTCTGTGTGTGTGTGTGTGTGTGTGTATAGCTTTGCATTAATTTTTGCTGAAGCATGATAGAGCAAGGTGATCTGAATGTATTTTAAAACGTGCACAAATCCAACCGTAAACACAGGCTGTTCAGAGCGGCAGAGCAAACACAGGGTTAAGCGTTGACCTCAGGCGTGGGTCACGCTAACGGGCTTCACATCGTATTAAGCGCAAACAGACAACAGCACACACTTCACATGCCGTTTCTGCTGAAGTGTGCCCGTCTGTCTGAAATTGACGGCTGTCAGTACGCAGGGATCAGCAGGAGGAGAGGAGGGAGGGAGAGGTGAGCGGTGTCGGGGAAGAAATGACAGGACGATGCAGATGGAGGGGGCAAAGATCAGGGGAGGAGGAACACGGGGGGGAATGAAAGAAAAAATGAGACACAGGGGTTCAGGGATGGAAAATAAAACACAGAGAAAGAAAGACAGAGGGGAGAAGAGAGAGAGAGATAAGAGGATAACCCCCTCACTTCCTCCCCCCCTCCCTGCCTGTCAGTCTTTATGATCGTCTATCCCTCGTCTTCTCTCTATCAGCGATTCAGTAACCTTCAGCACAAGACCCAAGTAGAGATGATGAATTGAGATGGAGAGCAGAGAAAGGACGGAGATTAGTAAACACGGACAGATGATGAAAAATGACAAACACAGAGAGAGAGTAAGGGGTGAGGGAGAGAGAGGAGGAGGAGGAGGAGGAGGAGAAGGAAGAGGCATTAGACGAGGAGAAAGTAAAATGTAGAGAGAGGAAAGGTGACATTGGGGGAGGAGTGTAGAGGAGAGCAAGCCGCTGGCTTTCAGCTGGAGGACGGCCACAGGATGACATTAGAGCAACGCACTTTGGCTGCTCCTGCTGGGAGACACAAACACACACACACACACACACACACACACACACAAGTATATGAACACACAAAGAAACAGGTGGATAAACAGACACATGGACAGACAGCTTTGTAAACACACACACACGCACACACACACACAGGTAAAAATAAGCACCTAACTGGTGCTGCATACTTATGCCTCCTAACCTGTGGGGAGCCGACTGCCTCCCCTCCACCTTTAGTCTAGTTTGTGCGCTGGCCTGATAACCTTCATGGCAACTGGGCTAAACACACACTCAGGTTGACAGGTCTGCCTTCCTGCAAAAACAATGATAACTTTGTCTGGGGGGGGGGGGGGGGGGGGTTTGAGGCTGCTGCCAGTTAGTTACAACACTGATACAATTAATAGCACCAAAAATGGAACATTTGACATGTTGTAATTTAAGCCAAATGAACATTATCACACTGAAACAGAGTTACATTTTAGTGTTAATTTCATGACAGGGCGGATATTACTTATTGCTTGGGTTAGACAGATAAATCAGCCTGCTAATATATTTGACTGATACTGGCCTTTAATTAAATATCAGATGTCAGCCAGTCAGTGTTATAAAATAAAATAATGGGGTTTTCTCCCTCCACAGACCCTTAAAAACTGACCATAAAACCAGCAATGACATTTATTCTATTTCTGCTTTTTATTCATTCGTTTAGTTGTTTAATATGTTTTTGTGAATTCATTCTTTATTTAAAAGCAGTAATGTATCCCGATGTAAC
The DNA here is from genome assembly GCA_036023655.1 of Nannoperca australis. NCBI lineage: Eukaryota > Metazoa > Chordata > Actinopteri > Centrarchiformes > Percichthyidae > Nannoperca > Nannoperca australis. The sequence continues at coordinate 28,694 of JAVQJD010067992.1, forward strand.
CCTTTTCAATGCCTTTGCATGAGCATATGGAGTCCTGCCAATTCAAAATTAAATTCATTAGTCACTTATTATTCCTAAAGTGAATGGTTTTAAGTGAGCAGCAGGGGTGCAAAGTGACTAATTGAAATTACAGTCATTACTGCCACAAAGTCAGTATTTTGCACACCGGTATTTTTTTAAAACAATCATTTTACTTTCACTTAAGTGAAACTTTTTAAAAGTCTTTCCACCTCTCTTCATTGGGGAGTTAAAGAAGCATATAATGGTCTAAATCACTTAAACAGCATGAAATGAATGAAAAAATGAATGAATGAATAAAATAACAAATTATCTGCATAAAATATCGACTATGAACTGATTTAATTAAACATCACGATTTTAGTCTTCTGAACTTTTTAATTAGTTCAACTCTACATACTTTAAATCTAACATAATAAAAGTGCAATGACTTTGACATCATTAAATTACATCTAAGCTGTTTATTTTCCGTTGCTGTCATTGCTTTGTCTTGTAGATAACAAGACAGCAACCAAACTAGTGCTGAAACAAATGTAGATCAATTCATTACTTGACTTACCAATAATTTAAGTGTCAGTGTCATTTATCAAGCAAAAAAACTGTGGTTAAAGCTTCTCAAATGTGAAGATTTTCAACTTTTTTTCATATCAGTGTAAATTTGATGTTTTGGATTCTTGTTTGGCCAAAAAAGTTATTCACTTTGGCCTCTGGGTAACAGTGATTGGCATTTTTCAATATCTTCTTACTTTTTTTATCAATTAATTGCCCCAAAAATATATATACGGATATATTAGATAATTCAAATAATGCATTAAACCAAACCACTGGAGATCCAAACCTCAAAGCCTGTCACCAACCAAAAGGTTATGAAAGTGTGTGTTCTCAATAGATAATACAGGACGAGATAATAACACAAGACAACAATGCACAAGCTTTAAGAACAGTACAACCTGTATCTGGGAGTAGAGAGGGCACGGCGACGAGAAAAGAGGGTGGTGGAGGGACCAAAAACATCGTAATGAAAGGCAGGGTGACTCATTTTGTGATAAAAAGAGCATTACACTCCTTTTCCAAGTTGCCCTCTATTCTCACATAAGTCACCTGAAGCACACACACACACACACACACACACACAACGACTTAGCAACCCTTACCTCTCCCTCGGAGCGAGGCATAAACGAGCGAAGTGACAGACATAGAGAGCCGATGGCCCCCCCTCCCGAGAGAGGGGAAACGCATTCATCCGTACTGATCTTAAAACAACAACCTCCCCCCATTTGCTTGCTCACTTTTCCCTCCCTCTCCCTCTCCATCCTTCCTTCCATCTCTTCTCACCCTGACTCTCAACCTCCCTCTGGCCTCTCTCCTTGCCTCCTCACATCTTACGACCCCCCTCCCCCCACTACTTTGGTGCTCCTTATTCATCGCCCGGTTTTTGTTTGTCTGACGGTACAGCGTTGGTTTGTTGTTTGCTCTTGTTCGCTCTAATACTGCTACCCCGACGTCTGTTCTCAGACCCTCATCAGTAATCGTTGCTCTTTCAAACATTCATCTCTCTCTCCGTCTCATCTATTTGATCACATTTTCATGTCGCTCTTTATGTCTCATAAATATCCAAGAAGGATCCTTGACCCTGCTCTAGTTTCTAGCTTCTCTGTTCTCCTCCTTCTTTTTACTTCTTCGCTCCGTACTAGAGCTGAACGATCTGAAGAAAACTTTGGAGAAACTTTGCAATTTCAATAAACACAATTTTTTATATGCTACACATCAGGCCTGTACTTGTGGTTTATTCTTTACTTTATGTAGAATAAACAAGATCTATTTGTATCTAGCGTGAACACAAAACTACTGGATCAGGTATGTAGTATCGAACTCATCTCTACATGAATAGAGAAGTGGTTGAAAACTAGTAAATGGACTTTTGAGCTTATTATTATGTTACATACAGTGCTCCAAAAAGTATGTAACTTTTCAATAAAAAAAGACAAATTTAGCACACGTTTATGAAGATAAGTGTAAACTTGACATCAAAAATTTACATTCAAATAATGATAATCAAAATTTGCGTTCTATCTATTATAACGGCTACAAACTTGTCAAGTTATGGTAATAATGTTAAGCTGCTTCTAATTGTGTCTGATATTGTTTTGGTAATATCTGACTGACAACAACTAATGTTACTTTTGACAGCTCTGAACTCTCCCTGCTTGAATCAACATTAGCTTCAGAGAAAGAGAAAGTGCTGCATCCCAGTCCTAAATCCTGGAGGTCAGCTTAAAATGATGGTACGCTGTGCTTTTACCGTTCCACTAACAAAAACTGCCTTGATTATGAAAAGGCTCTTATGAAACATGGACTAGTTGCTAGACCATTGCAATGAAAGAGATTGGAATAACCTTTTGGATCAAGCACACACCTTGTAAAGGTCCTAACTGAATCCAACTCACTGCATAGAGTTGCAGAGACTAATAAAAATATAAAAAATTTAAAATCAAATTAAGAAGAACATTCCTAAAATAACTTAATTTACTCCAAATGTGGGGTATGCATAACAGACATATTTTCTTATTATCAGCAGACATGTTGACTTGTCACAGCAGGAAAAGCACAGGTGTTACTGATAACATTAACGATGGCTCAGTTCTATTCAAGTGCCCCAGTAAGCCACGACGGTGTGACAGTGAGCCAGCATGCACAATACCAGCACCCTGACACTGAATCAGCTGGATGGAATTTAGCCATCATTAATTTTATTATTTACACCTGTGCTTTTCCTACTGTGACAATGTCACAATGTCTTCTGTGAAAACGGCCTAGAAATAGACCAACAGCAAAAAACGGTTTAACTGGGAGATTTCACAACTCTGTCCACCAGCTGTCATTCACACTTGTTAACTAACGAGCTCACTGCTAGCTTCCTGTCTGAAACTGACACGGGCGATCAGTGTGATTGTGAGATGCTGGCAACTCTTTAATTTTTTTCCGACATCAAAATTGAACAGAGTGGTCTTCCTTCCTTGATAAAACCATCTTTGGACACGTGTTCACTAGAACGCACAGAGCATAAGAACCAGAAAACAGTCTAAAACTTCTGTAAAGTTGCCATCATCAGTTGTCATTAAAGTGTGGGAAATCAGTGGCTGGCAAGTAAAGCTTTCAGACACTGTTATTCATGTTATTTACTGTTATACGTGGAATCACAGCTTCTGCAATTTTTTTAATCTAAAAAAACAGACTGCAATTTTCGATAAAAAACTATTAATGGTTCAGCTCTGCTCCCTACCTACAGTGTCTTGCAATCTTTCGTTTCTCTTCTCTCTTTACCTCCTTCCCAATTCTTCGCTCATGCTGCCCTATTCCACTTAAGAATCAATTTGGGACAGAGGTGCACTGCCAGTGCCCTTAGTTTTCATTGTTTTCCAGTCCACATTTAAAATCGTACACAGGCAATCTCCACAAGCCTGATTCCCAACTACACTCCAGCTGAGTGAGAGAGCTTTTCTCCGCTCCATGACACCGCTGAGATGCCACTGACGCAGTCCAGCATTTGACAAATGAGCCAACAAATTGACTTCTCCAAGCATTCCAAACAACAAAGGCAAAACAAAACAAATCTCGCTTAACTAAATGCTGGATGAAATGGCGCAATAGAGCGCGCAGGCTATTACAAATGATTCCACCCGTGCGCTCCATCTCATCGCTCCCACCCTCTTTTTCCTCTAAATCTCCTCGTTACTCTCTCTTCTCCTCTATTCTCCCCATCTCCCCTCTTTTTTTCCCCCCCTGTTTCTTGTGGTTTGTGCCCCAGACACACATTGACCCACATGCTCTGGACCCAGTAGGGGGCCTTGTTCCTGTGCGTCGCTCCACTGCACATGACTGACGTTCTCCTTAAGGGAGGAGGAGGATGAGGAGGAGGGATAGAAAGAGAGAGAAAGAGTCAGTCAGTGGAAAATGGAGCAGCCCTGAGTTCAGGGAGGAGGGCGCCGGAGCTGAATGTGATTCATGATCAATGGTGCTTCTCCAATTACATTCCAATTAAAGGCGAGTCGCAAGCACGGCTCTAGTACACCGCACCGCAGAAAAGCTTTTGACAGGCTTTGCACTTGTGGTGCTATGCCCATAACAATGGCCATTTATGCAGGGAACAGCTCTCTCCCTCACACACCTTAGGTATCTATCCACAAATATGTATGAGTGTGTGTGTGTGTGTATCTGTGTGTGGGGGGGAAAAAACATCTGCCACCAAAATAAATGTGAGTTTATTACAGTTAGATTAAGGGCAGTTCAAAGGGCTAATGCCCACTATTACATCGATGCTGCTTTAACACCGCCTTACACTCAACAGTCAATAAAGAGCAAGGGAGATGGAGGGAGAGCAGTGGACCAGAACCACTGTGGATGGAGAGAGAGAGAGAGAGAGAGAGAGAGAGGAAAGAGAGGGGAAGGAGGATGGGGAAAAAAGTGTTAGAGGGGACTGAAGCCTGGCTAACATGGATTGGAGCATAAAGCCTCAAGTGATTCCAATTACACTTAAATGATCAATTAGATTGTTACATTTGTTAGATTAGGGCTGGCATAATAGAAATCACATTTAGAATGAGTCTATTGGTAATGTGCAGCCAATGTAACGTGGAATGTCTTAACTTAAATAAGTGGCGAATGAGACACGATTTCACATTCAGTGCAAGGAAACAACACTAAGAGAGAAAAAGTAATGAAAGTTAGCATCAAATAGTTAGTCTTATTTATAGTTTCCCCAGACATTTTTAGGAAAACGTTTACACGCTACAAATGAAGATAACGAATAGAGCATCTTGAGAAAATGAAAATCTTAAATCAACTAGTCCACTTACTAGTAGTTAACGTTATCAACCATATCGCACGTCTTCCTCAGTGGGTTTTGGAGAGACTGTTAGATGCAGTTGAAGGCTCCAGGAAAAGCAAGTAAGTAGATCTCAAGTGATGATCCAAACTACTATTTCCAAGGTATTTTTGAGTATTTTTATCATAATCGATGAATCACAGTATGCCAGAAACCTAAAGGTAACATCTCCTCATGGCTTGTTTTGTCCAACCAGCAGCCCCAAACCCAAAGAAATTGAGATTGTTGTCACATGAGACAACAACAAGCAACATTTGAAGAGCTGGAACTGGAGAATACCTTAAATTGCCCTAATGAGTAATACATTATTAAAGCAGATGATTACTGATTACGTTTCTGTCAATTGACTCATCAACCAATTGTTTCAGCTCTTCTTTCAAGTTCATAAAAGGTATAAAGACAGGTATCATCTATCGTCGGTAGGTATCGTATTGGCATAACTGAAAACTTCAAATGAAACTCAGCCCTGAGTAGAAGGTGAAGGTACACACACACACATTTAGCACTTAGACTGAATATGGTTGAATGCAAGAAATAAAGAAAGTTCTGTCTGGCTCAAAACTGAGCAGCTGATTAATATCCATCTAATTGTACCACTTCTTGTTGGCATAACGAAGAAACAAAATGCAAACCAAAAAAAGAAGAAAAAATAAAAAAAGTGCAAAACCTATAATCATTCACAACAAAGATGGATGGCTTAGTCATCACCCTTCGCTTTCTCACTCTCTGCAAACAGCATCCTGGCAAAATGGCACTGATCTTGTATTTAGCAGCAGAGTTAATTATCCTCTGTTACATGCTATAATGCATTGTTAATGTGTGCGAACAACATGAGTCAGTGTTCTGTGGCCCACGGGGGCATTTGGCTCAATTCAAACCGCTCAGTCATTACTGATGAGAAATGTGGACAGCGCCTGAGTTGCGTGGAAATTGAAGCGAGTTTCAGCCGGTTTGGCTGCAGTTTAAGGCCCATATTGATTTGTGAGGAAGTTGGGAGACCTCTGACAACCCCAGTGTAAAACCAGTTCGATCAGTCTCCTCTCTTGCTGCCCCTCGGCACCACTACGTGCTGAGCAAAGGGTCCTTGAACCCCCCAACTTCACACAGCTGAGAGCGAGCTGGACACGTTCCAGTCTGTAGAACGTCACACTTCACAAAACAGGTACTGACCTCTACTAAACCAGACAAACAGCAGGCGCTACCTGCACTGCTAAAAAAGGACTGTCGGAAATGAAACTTGACTGTTACTTACGTGGTCCTAGCAACACTAATAGCTTTCATTATTTTTCTTTTATCACTACAGTCACAGTTATAGCTTTTCTTTTCGCAAATTCCTTTTTTACCACTGTAATATGTCAAGTAATTAAATGTTTCGGGCTGACAAAATAAGTAATTTACCTTCTGTTTGAAACTGGAAAATACAATAGCATAACCTTAATTGTAGTTGCTGTATAAATAGGAGATCCTATTGAGGATTACTGGAACCTGAAGCTTAATTTAAATAGGTAAGTACATAGCACTGACCTGGGATTATCAAACACATCTCTTACGGCATAAGCATGGGCAGCCAAGTGATAAGGCTGCTTTCCTCTTAAAGTATTGTATCTCCAGACAAATAGACACTAAACAGCAGTCTGATTCATGAATTAAAAACCGGCCTAATTAATATGGTAATTGTGTCCTTTTAAATGAATAATCCATCATTTTCTGTCTGAATGTTGGTTAAAACCATGTCCATGCAGCCTGAGAGAAAGACTAAAACACTCTTAATTTTGCATCCCCGCACTTTGCTTTACATGTTTCCAGCATCTGCAGGTGCCTCTTTATTTCCCCATCCCTTTCTCCTGCTCCTGCTCTTCCTCTGTTCTCTCCTTAAATTAAATTCAATTCAATTGCCTTGCACACAAACCGCTTGGTTGGCATGACAAAAGAACATTTGTGTTGCCAAAGTGTGAACACAAACAAACAAATTGAGCAAGGAAACAATAAGTGGGAACAATGAGCAGTGATTATAAAGCAGAATTAACCCAGTAATCCTGTGAATGTGAGTAGAACAATTAGAGAGAGAAAAGAGTTTTGACAGGCAGGTGTTTTTTTTCCTGCCCTACCTGCTGTTTTGAGGGTTATGACAGGTGGCGACAGGCTTTCTGCACACCTCTGTGTCGCTCTCAAGAGGGGTTCAGAATTATTGCTTAACTCATGTTCCCATTTACCAGCATTTTGTGCACAGCCAGCGTTCTTCAGCGAGGGACAAATCATCCTCTCTGACATAGACAAACAAATACACCCACGTCCTGAGAGGTACATGTAAATACAGTGACACTGCCCCCTGCAATTCACCACGGAGAACAATGGATGAGGTGTACATAAAAATGGCAGCCTCTTCATTTGACATCTTTTTGTCCCACGGAGCCGTCCTACAATGCAATTTGCACCCCACACACTTGCTCCATTCTTTGCAAATAATTACCTGTTGTTCCGAGGCTGCCTGCATGTGTGTTAAGTACCTTTCCCTGCATGAAAAAAAAATAAAAAAAACACAACTCCCAGGAGCAGAGAGAGATGTGTGAGCACACTTTAAACATAATGCTAAAAGCATGAAAAAAACAGAGGGGGTGGGGGCACTGCACACATAATGGGGGCAGATGGACATTTTGAGTCATATGCAATACTGCAATCTGTTCCACTTGCTAGAAGCCTGCACAGCAGTCACTCTCTGCACACAAAGCTGCTAAGCACAAAATTACATTGTAGTGACTTCCAACTAACAAGGAGCAGATATTTTCTTAGACTTAGGGAGGGTGACGCTTCTTAGTAAAAACTACAGTGAGCTGGACAGAATTGGGTATTTTATTCAAGTAAGTGTTTCAGACTATTGATTTTGTTTTCTTGTGCATGTGGTGTTTCCCTGTGTCTCCAACTTAGCTGTGGGTAGATTAAGTAGAGGAACTACTTTGTGGTGTACTCCACTCCATCACTCACGTTTGCAAGCCTTATTTCTCTCCAGCATGAGCATATATCTTCATATCCGAGCATTCGCACAGCCTACAGTTTCCATACACAATCCCTTTGATCAGCCGAGAGACACTCAATAAGGTCTGTCGCAGCTGGTGCATCTCTATCTGTGTTGTTGTTTTATTTTACCTTATTGCCAGTCAGAACATTAATCAGACGACTCTGCAGAATGCCAGATTACATTCACTGTTAAATAATGAAATTATTGATGTTTTACATTCCATTCAACAAACCTAGATATGGGCTTTTTCCTTGCACAAATTAGAGGTAATTTTGGGGGTTCAGTGTCCTGTTGAAGGACACTTCAACATATAGACAGGAGGAGCTGGGGATCAAGCCGCCAGCCCTTATGATTAATGGCCAGCCCAGTCTTCCACCTAATGTGGGGTGTGCGTGGCAACTACAATATCGTTAAAAGGAACACTGCACCCTTTTTACACGTGAAGCTCAGTTTGCTCACCTTGGTTGGATTAATGTTTGAGCCTGCGAAAGCATCCGATGTCTTCTGTGGCTCTCTGAGAAAAACAACTGACAAATGTGCATGTTTACCAGGCTGGCCTAATAAAACATGATATCAAGTTGCATTATGGGAGATGTAGGATCTAGTGGTTTTTAGTTATGATATTTTGTAGCAGGTCTTTCAGCCATCATTCCCGCACCGGCACTGAACGTTGGCATTAGACGCAAGTCGTGCCCTTCAAAATCGTCCAATATAATTCCTAGGTATTTTATTCCCTTAACTGTTTGCCTCCTTGCCAACAGGCAAGCCTGAGCCCCTTCCACCATAAAAAAATGATATACACCGTATTTTATAGTTTATAATAATTTACACCAACAGACAGCTACAGTGAATACAGATGTTGTGTTTGGACATCTTCATTTGCTGGGACTTAGTTCCACTGCGTCTGTGATTAGTAAATGGATCAATTAAGTAATTCTGTATTGAGTAAACACACATGCACTGAGGTTAAAAAGATTTTTCGGTTGAGCAGGCTTTCAGGAAAAGCAGATGATGCAACATGTCTGTCTGACAGGTTATGTACCGCACACATGTATGGTACAGATTGGCCCGTAAGCTGTCAACTTGTGGCAGAGCGCCGTGTGAGGCCGACAACATGTTCTGTTGCTTTTTCCCCAGCCACCTTCAACTTCCTGAAGCACAGAACATTTTTAAAGGCATGGCTGAAAGAGGGCAGCGAAATGCAATTACTGGTAAATAGAGACTCCCTGCAACTGCAAATTTATCCAGGGTCCAGAAATCGTTCCTCACAAGCTTGCTAGAGGTGTGTGTGTGTGTGTGTGTGTGTTTCTGCGTGAATGCCTGTGTGTGTATGTGTCTCACATTGTGTGAATCATTGTGGCGGTGCCATTAAAGCTTATCAGACTCCAGTGGAGCTGCCAAGCTGTGGTCGGCTCTCTCCTCTCCCCCCTCCAGGGTGTCTCTGAGTGGTTGTGACTGCCGGTTGTTGCCCACTCACGCGCTCCCGCTGACCCTCGCTGGCTCTCGGGCAGAAAGGCAGAAAGGCAGAAAAGCTTTGGCAGCTAGATTCTAGGAGCCTTAAAAGACAAGTGAGTCTAATTCAATTCCCCCAATTCAGCGCTAACAACAGGTGGATGGGGTGTCCAAGTTTGGGCCTGCGATAATGGTGCTGCTACATTTTGTGCCACGTTCTTCTGCCACCTCCTTTAACCTTGCATCCTCTTTTACCAACTATTTTCTTACAACCTCCCACAGATTGCAGGTTTTCTCTGGCTCAAGTCTCTCTTCCAAGTCACTGCTTTTCTTTCTAACACTCATGAGAGAATGACTTATGGCAATTGTGACAACCTTCTCCATCTCAGGAAAGGTACACCCCTGACTACATTGTTTCTCCGCGACAATTCATTCAAGGACAGAACAATAGTGAGGGAATTAAAACAGTGGAGGGGCACAAGAGCAGTCAACGGATTCAATACATGCCAATGGATTTTGAAGCACAGGTTTTTCTTCTGACGCATATTAATCAGCCTTTATTCTAAATTTCATTTAAAAAAACACATCCACACCATTGTTTTGCACTATAACTTGATAATTATAGCTCCAATGTTTGGTACATAACCTGTCCACTGATCCTGAATTTTCTCTACTTTCCCCTTTCCCACTATCAGATTAATCTTTTCGGCTAAGTACAATAAATAGACCCTAATTTGTCTCAGTGGCAGTGGTGCAGAAACATATCAACAGCTCTCATTATTAAAGCAGTTTGTTCTGTCACACATGGTACAAAGGCAGCAGGCCCTCAGAAACAGTGAGAAAGGACGGTGCAGCATGTAACACCACTAAGCAAACATATCTACATTCAATATTCGCTCCAGTTACCTGAATCCAAATCCACTGCATATCTATTCCAGACCTGCTAAAATGACCAGAAACTAGGGCACGGATTTATCAGAACATATCCACGAATGTTTAAAGACCTTTTATTCTGCACATTTTCTCAGCATTTCTGTGTGAAACATTTGTAAAAGACAAATCTGTGTTTTCAGTCACAAATACAAAATAATAAACAAAATGTTTTGCTCATGTAGAAGAAGCATGAACTCCAGCAGTTTATATTTAAATTTTACATGTTACATCTTTTACGCATACAGATTTCAGGAAGGTGCCTAACATGACAACAAACAGCAATGAGGGACTTTACATTATTTTTGCAATCAGAGTGATGTGCGCTGAGCTGAGCAGGGAGTGTGGTTGCCAGTTCTGCTAATGAAAACAGAAATGGGTCTGGTGTTTTCTCCGAGTGTTGAAAAATGGTTTTGTTCAGGTGCAAAGCAATCCTGATCCCATCTGTACTTGATAAATTTCACATTGATTTTTCCAGTAACAAATAATAAACAACTGCATGAAATGTGCAATCCAATTTCTTCGAATAGATGTTCTGAATATTGTTTTATTATTGAACTACACTATTGCCAAAATAACTAAATGTAGTATTAGCAGCTGCACTCAAAATCAATACAGGGAGATTGTTATACACAGTATGAAAGTTTCATTTAATATACGGTATTTAAAGGCACCTTCTTCTTGGTCTCTTAAGACAACAGAATGATTTAGGCAAATCACTGATAAAATATTTTCCAATCTAGTTATGTTGCCTGAGTAAGCCCAGTAGTCTGAGCCATAATACGTTTATTTCTAAGTGTTTTCTAGCAAATAGGAGAATTCCCGTTCGAGCAGACATTACTGATTGTAAGTCTGTTTCGTTGTCAAAGTCATTTTTGTAGCCTGTCAGGCATCGGCTCCTTCCAGGTTAGACACTGTACCACATCCAAAGAACATAACGCACTTTAAAGTCTTTGAATAGACACAAAGCCAAAATCCCCCTTTCATTAGCAAAACCTGGCAACTGAGCACTCAGCCGCCATCACTCTCTGACTGGAGAGTCAAAAATGATGTGTCCCCCTTGGCTCATCACACAGAGACATCAGATGCCTGCCAAAAGTCTGCATGTGTACAAGATGTGATCCATGCATTATTAATTTGTGAACAGACTTGTGTGTGCGTGTGTGTGTGTGTGTGTGTGTGTGTGTGTGTGTTTCTCTGTGTGCAAAAATGTGTATACACATTCATACATGATGATGTTCATCTAGCAGCTGCAGCCCCTTTGTGAAAACCAGGTTGGATTTGTATTTTTCCCAAATTTGTCTTGCAAATATATTTTTTATGTATTTAAAGTAAAAGTACAACTGGTGGACAAGTACACGCTGAAAAGTACAATACTATTTGTGGACAAATCACGATAAATAATAAATTGCCATAGCAGTAAAGCTCAAGAACACAAGAACAAAAGAACATTACCACAGCAACAGCGGGCCATCATTACATCACTTTATTGTATAAGAACAGGCCCAGCAATCCTTCCAATAAAATGCCTTCATCACGTATTTGTTATGGTATTTCCATACATCCAGGGTGAAACAATAAAACAACCTGATAAAAAGCTGGAACCGTGTTTCATTGGGGGCTTTTCTCTCTCTCTCTCTCAAACTTGGCAAACAGGAAGGCTGGAGAGGGCGTAATTTAGATCTGAACATCTATCGATCCATCGGTTTCTCTGATTAATCTTTTCTTGCACGCAGACTTTCTCATTCATTACTCTGAGTGCCACTAGCTGCTTCAGCTTCCCTTGAGTAGCTTCAAATTGCAAAAATGCAAGATAAACTGGAACTTTCTTCACTGTATTTAAAAAACAAACACTCAAAAAGACAGATTTTTATCTGTCTATATATCTACTACTCAATATTACAACCAGGTATTCAATCGCTATAATCAATTCTTTGAACAGCTGAATTAATACAGTGTTAGTGCTTGATCGGAAACATTATGACAAAGACAAGGCCCTTCATGCAAAATCCCTTTTGCGAAGCTGATGTGTAGGTGCTAATGTTTCATTTTACCTTGACTGTCAGCATCAGGCCATACATGCCACATGTCATTTATGGGGTCATGCATTTTTCATAAGGTTGTACATGTATTTTAATGAGCAGGGCTGATGAGGCGTGCTACATCGGCATTGGTGGACGGCCTTCACCACTCCCTCTCATTCACCATGTGCTTCCCAACCTGTCAGTCAACCACTCCAAGGCCTTCTGTCTCCCGTAGTATCTTCGAAAATCAATCACACCGAAATCTTTGCATATATTCGTGAGATAATTAAGAGGAGATTGCAACATGGTGCAGACGATCAATCTGCAAATCAGTGGACCAGATTAAATCCAAATTCTGACTCCGTTTCGCAGATGGCAAACTAAACAGCCTAAACTGACAGAGATGCATTCGGATGGCAAGTCGGATACCCCCCTGCCGGGCGGAGGAGCCCATGTCAGTGCCTGTGTGTAATTTGGAATTAATGGGACGGTAAAACTTTTAATTCAAAATCCCAGCCTTGGGGACAAACACATTTGCATACAAATGAACACAATTTCCTGTTTGTTCGGTATGCAAATACAAAAGAAGGAACTTACAGAGGGGCTGCCAGAGTTGAACAAGCACCACGACTCCCGCCCGAGTGCAGAAAGCAGAGGCACCCAACCGAGCACTTCAAACACAGCTATGTTTGAGATATCAGACTACGTTAGGGGTGAGATGAGACCACCCTGAAGGACTGCGCAGTCTTTTGGGGCTCAGGGTAACCTTTCTCTTCTCATCTCATTTACACCTGGAAATAACAAGTGAGGTGAGTTCTTCCTCCAAACACAAGAGGCAATTAAAGACTACTGATCGGAGGTGGAAGAAGAGAGAAAGATGTCCATCCCATGGGCAGAATGTGGCTGAAATACTGAAATCATTTCACAGTGTAATTAACAAATTATACATCTTTTGACCTTTCATTGGGAAACACTGTGAGATCTCCAAGTAATTTCTGTACTAATCGCAGGTTTTTCCATACAATGAGCTGAGATAAGCTTTTCTGAATAATGCAAAGAATTCATGGCATCTGTCCTCTGTGGTTTTTCAATAAAGGTTGCAGGAATGCTTTGAATGCCAATGACACTTAGGATATGAGGCTACGATCTGATAGCACACAATTCATCACTGTAAACATTAAAGAGACAGAAAATGAGGGAACTTGTTTGCATTAACATAAATGACTGGCGTGCTGGATGAGGAACAAACCCAGAGCTTGTTAAGTTTGCCAGACACAGCTATCTGCTTGCCAGGTTGGATTCTGTTCAGACGCTAAACACTGCACTTACTGCCACGGTGTGTTGTGTTTGCATTGTGTGGGACGCGGCTAACTGAGACAGGCATTACTTATTTACAGTGAGACATTTGAGTGACAGCCAGAATCGCTGTTTTTCACAACAGACTGGAAGCCGAGGCACACACACCACCATACACTAAACAGCAGGATTTGTAATTAAGTCTCGGATCGTAAGTGAAATGACCCTGGACATCGGGCTATGTTAAAAAGCAACCCATTTCCCAATGACTTCTCATTAGTAGGCTCTGCAGCAGCTCCCCACGTACAATCCTCCCTTGGAACTCTGAAGGTGACACAGCAGTTACAGTGGACTTTGATGGGGCACTGGGGAGCTGTACTTCATATCACAGGACTGCTTCCTCTGCAGAGTAAAAGGTTTCAACAATCAGCAGCTGCAGCCATTTGGGAGGATGGAGGGAAAATCTTCCTTCTCTGGCAGGAGGAGTTGTTTTCTCCTGGCTTTCTACGCAGCCACTGGTAAACAGGCCCCACTTCTCTGCCAGTGAACGAAAGATTAACCTCCTCCAGATCGTTCCTGGCCGCCACAGACGTAATCCAGTCCCTAAATCATTAACTAATTGAGTGTTTGCATCAACCGTAAATCTCGCGGATCTTCCGCAGGACCCTCGTTCGCCTTGCCTCTCCAGTATCTCAAAACACTAAATCAGTGGGTTAAAGGGGTCATCAGAGAAGTAGAGAACAGCTTCAACGTGCCATCGGTTCATTAAAAGTGAAAACTAAACCTGTCTGCAGATACGTGGATGTTCTCAATTGAACGGTCGGATAGGTGATCAAGGTGTCTCCTCAGCCGCTGCGCCAATCCTCCGGCCCTTGGATGGAAACCAGCGCCCACGCAGCCGGGCCTCCAGTTACCACGGGCCTGATCAGATTGCGTATTCACTCGCCGACTGCGGGGCTGATTAAATCTGTATTTAATTGGATCAGATCTAGTCGTGATGGAGCACTCCCCCCGGCGTTTAACCCACGGTCCTCTGTCAAGTGAGATGGAAAAAAATACTGTGGGGGAATTAGGAGCGGGAAATGAATACCAATGATAGGCTGTGCTAATAGCCAGCGCAGGAGGAGTGGACCACACCTGCAGGGCTTTACAGAGAGGAATCAGAGTTACCGGCTTTTCTGTCTGTGCATGTGTGTTTGTGTGTGTGTGTGTGTGTGTGTGTGTGTGTGTGTGTGTGTGTGTAGCCCTTTCTCCCTTGATTAGTTAGACATTATGTTATTCAGGTCGTACAAAGACTTTTTTGGTTGATTAGCTGTTTCATAAAAGCACATCAGCGATAACTCAACAGCATTCAAAAACAGTCCCCCAATCAAAACTTTACTCTACATGTATTTGGAGAAAAAAGGGCAGAACAAGAACATTTGCATAATTTTTCAATAGTCAAAACAATTTCACAACTATTACTCAATTAAGAATCTTCGTTTGTGTGTGTGTGTGTGTGTGTGTGTGTGTGTCTGTTGGCATGCACGGAAGAGGTAAAGAAACTTCATGCAGATTTACAGTGAATCGTGGTATAAATTACAGGACTTATGGAAGAAAAGCAGAAGTTTTGGCGTTTTGGTTTTATGTGCTGAAGTGTGAGGAGAGCGATGCTACATCTCACTATAAACTGCTCAGGGGTTGTAACTGCAGGGTGAAGTGGGTGAGCGTATGTTAGGGAAGTTATTCAGAGTGTACAGTTTCATATAGACTGCTGGGTGAAACACAAGTTGTTGTTGTTGTTGTTTTTTTTACTCTTTGCTATGTTTACACAGGACCATTTTTACAGCACTGGCCTAAAGTCACAAGGGAGGAGGGTTACACACACAGCAAAACCAGTCCTGCACCGCTGGCCATTAAACAGTCTTATTTGAGCGATTAAAAGTTTATTGCCTTGCTCAAGGGCACCTTGACGGTAACTGCTGGAAAAGGGTTATGTGTCTTTCAGGCGCTCCCAACCAGATATTTCAGCCGTCCCATTAGATATCAACGTCCGTGTTGGACTATACTGCTAAATTATGTTCAAAGACAATGTTTTGTCACTTCCAATGCCAATATTTTTTGCTTTCTACAAACCTGCACATGGCAGGTACGTGAGGTTAGACTACAAAAATACTAAATAAAAAGGTGAACGTTAATTGCCGGACTAGAGCTCCGGTCTTCTGCATGAAGGTCAGACACGTTACACGGCTATCGATTACCTCCACATAAAGGGTTTAAAGATTTTCGCACCTGTACCAATCTGAATACCTTTAATTAATTCATTTTGCGAGTCTGTCTGTTTTTCTTTGACAAAATAACTATTATAATAATACAAAATATAATAATACAAAAATCCTGGTGAAAGTCTGTTTTTAAAACACTATATGCGGTGCTACAGTAGTTAATTCAAACAATTATAGTTTTTTTTTTTGTTTAAATGCTTTGAGCAAAATAAGCAGCTCATGTGCATTCACTGTGCATCAAGAAGCTTCATTGGTTCTAATGACTGATGGGAAGAGTTTAAGGGATTTTAGGTTTTTTTTGGTCATTCACACCCTCATTTCACATCATAGACTTAAAGGTGTGAATGAAAGGTCACGAGAGAATTGTGAAACACACATGGCAGTCAGACGTGAGAGTCGTTAGAGTCACATTAATTACTAATTTGTCTTATTTGTCTAATTGCCTAGTGTGTGATGAAGATAAAAACGAATCCCCAAAATATCCACATTACTTATATTTGTTCAAAATGGTTTTACAGTATAAGAACAGTATTAAACTTAATTTGGTAGCTTATTTCAAATTAGTGCTGGGCATTTGTCATCATTAACACATCTCATAAGCTTATTACTTACTAACTTATTTTCAGTGAAATGTTGTGTGACCTGAGATTGTTTCTGACACTTGGGTGAGAAACTTAAAGGTCACCAACTTAAAGGTCAGAGCTTATGTTATTATAATGCAAAAGTTAGAAAGTACCAAACTCTGGCACCTAATGTTTAATTATTACCCAGCATTCAGTGGTGTTACCACAATTCAGTCAGTGCCATTCCCCGTCAGTGCCTTCTCTAAAGACAAAAGTACAGCCTAGTACGGCCGTGAACACTGAGTGGAGGTTAGTGATTAAAGGTGTCATTCCACCAGGTGACCTTGGAGGTCAAAAAAATTCTGGGTAAATTACCTTGGAGAAGGCCAGAGCTATATCGAACGCCTCAACCACAAGGTTGATTGAAAAATGGGTATTTGCATACAAGGCACTGAGCAGGAGCTGGCAGAGCAGCAAACACTGGCTCTCCACTCGGGTGGAGGTGGCGACGCAGGGAGGGAACGGGTCCTCATTAAGCAGAAAAGCATCATTTTAAGCTTAGAGTGCTCTCTCTCCCTCTCTACATAAACAATAGGGCTGACTCGAGTTTGAAAATATAACTGAAACCTAAATAACTAAAGAGACCTGTGCTGTGTGTTTAAAATGAACTGGGCTCTGCTCATAAATAATACATATGATGTTAGATTGCTGATGAACTGTCTAATGAAGGGGGGGGGGGCAAGTGGGGTTTTTGCTGACGAACAGCAATTTATTTTTTTATAGATTTAAAAACGGAAACCTCGCACACGCAGCGCGATGCAGGAATGCTAATGTCCCTGGCATTTTTGAAACTGCTGTTATCTTCCTGGCACTGCACATTAGCTAGAGGTATGGTTTCCTTGGCACTAATTTACCCTTATACAGCAGGTGCTGGAGGTTAGAATCAAAACTTAATGGAACCTCTAATTTGACCAAAAGTTCATTCCCGTTAGGGAAATTAAAGCCTGCAAATTAGGGATTACAACCTGTTTTACAAATTGCAAATGCCAAGTCAGAAGTTGTTAGAGACATTATGAAATCGTGACAGTGCTACAAGTAAACTTTCTTTAAGCAGACAGGATTTATGTTGACCAAAACCAGAGCTCGAAAGCTTGATGTTCCAATTTACATTACTCCAGATCAAATGAAAAAAAGAACCGCCAGAGACGTGAATTTGATTATCTACAGTCTCTCTCTCTCTCTTTTTTCAATCACGACCAACAGTGTTTTTAACGGCAGTCAGGGTTCCAAGGGAATAAACCTTCTGGTATTAGACCAATTTCCACGCGAGGAATCCATCTTCTGCAGTCGTCGTATGTCACACCCGTCATAAACAACAACCTCAGGCTGTATATGTTATGCTCTTCACTACATCACTTAGCTCTTAATGTGCTCAGCTGTTGTTCTCCCTGCCACAATACTGTATGCCTATACTTCCTTTGCTCTATGAGGAATACTATATTCATTTCCCATGCTTCTTCCTCTCTGACAGGCCTGTTCTTGGCCCTATCATTGCCCGTCACCTGTGACACAGGCTTCCTCAAAAGACAGCGTGTTTCTTCCTTGAATCATGTGGTAAATGAGCAGAACTTCCCCCTCTCTCGCTCTCTCCCCTTTCTTTTTTTGATTTATTTCTTCTCACGCATGTGCACACAATTCACACACACACACACACACACCTGCAGTTCCCTCTCTTCACTCTCTTGCAGCGGGTTCCCGCCATTGACAGGTATTGGGAGTGATTTCAGAGCCCTGATGCAGCTGCACCTCACAAATCGGTGAGTGTGTTTGAGTATGTGCGTATATTACATAAAGAAAGATGAATAGAATGAATGAGAAAGACTGAGAAGAGGATAAAAGAGAGCAATAGTAAGAAAGATACATAGATAAATCCTCCAAATGTGATGATGCTGGTGTTAATCTTTCTCAGTTATATCTACATTCTAGTTGTAGTGGCCATCACAACATGTTTTCTGCAAATACTACACATGGTAATGAATGTATGTGGGTAAAATACTACCATTGATGCAGTTCCCTATTCTGCTTCTTTTCCTGGTTTTAAAGCAGTGCCTCCAAGCTGCTTGTTCCAATACAGTACGCATGAGCACCAGAAGAAAGGTTGAGGTCTTTAAAGATACTCCACTTCCTGACACACCATTAATATTCTCCATACAACCTCTTCCTCTCCTCTTTATACAAATACCCCCTTCCCCCTTCTCATCCCCTACCCCCACTCTCTGCCTTCACATCCCTGCACTGCCTTATATCTCCCCACTCCATCTTCTTTTTTTTATTTTTTTTTAAGCTTCCCTCTCCTAACCTTACTTTCTTCCTCTTCCTTTTGGTTATTTTTTGTCATAACTTCTTCTACCACTTTTTCTTCCTCTTCCTCCTGGGAAGTGACACAGAATCACTTTAAGTGCTGCAAAAACAAATCTATTTATCATAACCATCTATCTCTTACTGTACGTATATGTTGCATGCTATACTGAAAGACACACACACACACACAGAAAGAGAGACTGCAGAGAAAAAGAAAATGCAGTTTCTCTCATGTGTTCTTACACTGTACTACAAAGACAAGTGCATGTGCAGTGAGCGAAAGGATTTCTAAATAATGATACAATATATGTGATTTACTCTCTCAATAGCAATAGAGCAATAAATTAAAGGGAAGTAAATGGGCGGTAGCGCCCACTCTCCTCCCACGCGCAGCAACGCGGTTGAGCGATGCTGTCTTTGGGGACTTCCCATTGACTCCACACAAGGTGAGAATGGAGCAGGAACAGACAGCTTAGCAAAAACACTTCAAACGACACGGCAGGAAGACACAGAGGTCTGCTGCTCTGCAACGAACAGAGAGGAAACACAGGCGTGAGGGAGGGACTGACCAAGAGAGACAGAGAGGGCCAAGACAAGGAGACACAATCATTACATTCACAGACAATCAATCGAACAAACATGCATGTATGCACACACACACACACACATACAAATAACCCAGACAGACAATGAGACATGAAAACACCTTAAATGCCACCTAATAGCAGCCAGACACACACACACACACACACACACACACAGAGAGAGCTCAGCAGGACATTGATATTCTATACACCCACACACAGCATGGTGAGGATCTGGGCTTGTCTCTGTGTGTCTCCCAGTTTTACACACTATGCTGGTCTAGGCACAATCCCACGCAGCATTACACAGGTTGCTACCAATGAGAGTAAATACATGATGTAAGCCAATTTTTCAACACATACTGTACACACAAAGTACATGCCATGTGAGAAATGTGGCTTTAACACTATCACGGTCATGAGAACACCACACACAGATGCCTGCTGCACATAGCCCAAAGCTATCCGAAAAGCAGCTGAACCAACCGAATAAATACCTTTACAAACAAAGCATTGCAGCAGATTGGTACATAGCCAGAGGAGATATTGCAGAGTTTTAACAAGGGACTATGATGAACAGGTAGCCTAATGGCTCTGCTCTGGCTTTCCTCTATAATCTAGCCATTAATAGTGAGGCATTCAAAAAAATTGTGATAACAAGCAGGGCACCACCCCTTCTCATCCCTCTTCAAATAATCCACCCCCCGGCGGCGGGGGGGGGGGGGGGGGGGGGGGGGGGGGGGCGGGGGGGGGGGGGGGGGGGGGGGGGGGGGGGGGGGGGGGGGGGGGGGGGGGGGGGGGGGGGGGGGGGGG
>JAVQJD010067998.1:0-12687 GCA_036023655.1 Nannoperca australis
CTCTTTTAGAAATATAGCAGGTATAATTACAACACCCCCCCCTCTCTCTCTCTCTCTCTCTCTCTCTCTCTCTCTCTCTGTCTCTCTCTCTCTCTCTCTCTCTCTCTCTCTCTCAGTAGTAGC
The DNA here is from genome assembly GCA_036023655.1 of Nannoperca australis. Classification (NCBI taxonomy): domain Eukaryota; kingdom Metazoa; phylum Chordata; class Actinopteri; order Centrarchiformes; family Percichthyidae; genus Nannoperca; species Nannoperca australis. Next base: position 124 of record JAVQJD010067998.1, read on the forward strand.
TAACACGTTTTCAGACGTCAACAGATGTCAAATTACTCCACAATTAGCCCAATGGGCCTCTCTGCACGACTGCATTGTGTGCTTTTGCTAAAAGAAGACTTGGTAGATTGGGCTTTTGATTTCTATAAGATGACAAGTCATCCATCACGCTGAACGATCTCTCCTCACTCCACCTTGCTTTCTCTCTCAATACAGGTCTCTCTCTCCACCAAAGGCTTTCTCCTTGCTCCCTCTCTCTTCCCCTGACCTCCCTCTACACTCACTTGCTCTTTTTCTGCCCCCTGACTCTTTGTCCCCTCCCTCCTGTCACTCTCAGTCAGGATGAAAAAAGGTCAGTGTGAGAGTCGGCTGGGAGAAAGAACAGGAGAGTAAACAGGGGAGAGAGATCAAGAGCGTTTTACACCCGGTATAAATATTTGCAGAAATGTGGCTGGAACACGTGGAACACACATGAAGAAAAAGAGAGAGGGAAGAGTTTTGCTGCAGTCGGATTTCTGCACACATGCACATGAGACCCACATAGCAGACACAAATCACATATACACAAATCTACAACAAAGTCTTTCTTAAATCTCTCTCTATTGTTGGCATTCGGGCTGGCAGAGTGGTGTAGTGAGTGCAGGGACCACCCTTCAACAATAGGGCTCCTGGTGCAAACCCTCATGTTAGTAATAATCTGCCCTGTGGTAGTGTCCTTGAGCTTGGGATCAAATCCCTCCCGCTCCAGCTGACCATGTGCTTCATATGAAGAACTTACCACGTGTGTGTCACTTAAGCTCCAATGAATATTACTTTAAGAGGCAAAATATATTCTTAGTAGTGCTCATGTGAAATTACACCGGATAGTGTGACCTGCAGACATGTTGAAGAGGTCTAACTTAATCGCTGTTGTCGACTCCCTGTCAAACTCGTGTCAGCTGACTGAATGCTGAGCTTGAGTTGCATGCAGCTGGTTTCAGTCTCAACACCTCCCCTGTAATTACTGATAAACACACAAACACCCAGTGATGCCACTGAGCGTCTCAGCTGTGATGGATGGACAGGTGAGGAGACCCTGTCACCGAGAGTGTGATAGCTTAAATGAAGCAGCTGGGTGCTGACAGAGAGATAAGTCTCTATCTGTAGATGATAGATAACATGACAGAGCAGCAAATTCAGACCTGATCTCCCATGTTAATGGCACTGACAATGAGTGAGATGAAAAGGTGAACAGGTCAAGGAAAAGGAAATTATGAACAGGCTTAACGTTAAACCTATTTTCTGTGTTTGAAATACAGAGGAATGGAAATGTGTCTTTTGGATTGTCGTCACCATAAAAAAATAAAAAAACAGCAAAAACTACAAGTAACAGCAGGAAAGATCACAAGAGAAAGGGCTGTGTGTTTGTGGAAGGACATTTAAGAGATGGAGAAGAGCATCCCTCAGGATAATTGAGATGTGTGTAATCCTGCTACATTGCTCTAGCATCACCGCTGCCTTAAAAGGAGGGAAACATCCTGCAGACACAGAGACACAGGCGTGACAAGCGATGGTAGCTCTCCGTGCTGTCCTCCCCTCTCCATTCACCACAGCCACATTCTCTGAATGCTCAATCCCACCTCTGCTTCCATCTCTGTATCTCTCTGACTCTGTCCATCTCTGTTTAGAAGGCCAACTCACGCAGACCTCTTGGTTTGGCCTGAGTGTCTGAGGTACCAAAAGAAGAGAAATGTCCTCTGTTCAATGCCTTGTTCGAAAGCAAACATGCACAAAGAAATAGTCGAAGTCTCACATCATTGAGGGTGACTTCATGGAGGGTGATATTTCCAGACCTTTAATTTTGTTGTTACCAGAATCAGAATCTAATTTATGGCTGAGTTTCACATACAAGGAATTTGCTTTGGTATATAGGTGCATAAATTATCATAAATATATACATATATATATATATTAAATAAAGCCACTAAAAAGCAAGTACTGTAAAAAAGCAGCAAGTCAAGAATACAAATATAGAATATAGACATTTTGCAATAAAATGTGAAGTAATATAAAATAAAATAGAATCAAATCAAATTTGAAAAAAACTACACAATAATAGGAAAAAGAAGAGCTGTACATTTTGTGCAGAATGCGCAAAATATTAACTGAGGGGTGTGCAAAAGTTCACAGTATGCAGTATACATACGTTAATGTAATGCACGGATGAGGTTTACGTTAATATAATGTAATCACACATTATGAATCAACATATATCATAGAAATTCTACAGAGATGGCAGTGCATACTCCCACTTTTAATTAAAACATAAAAAATTTATTAATTTATGTTGCTGTTATTGAAAAATCTAAATCTCTTTGATTGTTTATATTTTATTTTCAGTTTTTCTTGTCAGATGCAAAATCAAAAAGTCAAAAATCATCCCTGCAGTGGTAAATGTGCACTACCACCTAGGATACAAAATTTAGTGAGACAGTTGAAAATAGATTATTTAACTAATTTGATTTCAGCTTTGGTATGCACATCCTCTGAAACTTGTCAAACACTATTTGTCAGCCCTCACTGGAAACTGCAGCTCTGCAGCAAGTCATTGGCTGAGGGAGTAAGTCTGTCTTGATTTTGCCGAAAGTTTTCTCAGGTGTATGAAAGTGAGAAACAAAGCAGCCTATGAAATAATCAGCAACTTTACTATCATAGAGATTATGCATATTAAACAAACAAACACTTTCAAATAATTACCAGTGAACTTAAGTTACTGAACCTTTGAGTCACTGCATCCCATTCTGTCATTCATTATCTATGTGTATGGAGGGTTAAAAGGCCATCAGCAGCCTGTGCCTCCTCCTAGTTCAGCCCACTGTAACCTCCAGGCCACTCGTCTGAGGCTTCAAATGCCCTCTGCAGAACAGGGTAATTGAGTGGTGAACAGATAAGGAAACTAGCTGGGCTGATCTGCTGCTATGAGCGGGGAGGGGAACAGGAGGTCCCAAGAGCATCAGGGTCATTTGGCTGCTCTCTCTGGATTGGCAGAGGAATGTCAGAAGCAACAAGAAACAATTTGTAAACCCACTTACTATTGAAAAGGGTGAAATGAAAATAAAAGTACATTTGACTGCTAAGATCCGCAGTGTTTAAGGGTGTTTAAGAATCTATTGAAGAATTTCTATCTTTTTGTTTCTGTTTCATCTGGGAAAACTTTTATTATATTTGTATTGAACACATTTGGAGTACTGTGTCCAGATGGTATCACAATCAGTTCAACATTTACTGAAATATGCTTATTTATTTTAGAGTTAAATGAAAAGATTGAAACCTCTCTTGTGTTTGTATGCTAAATATGAAGCTACAGCCAGCAGCCGGTTAGCTTAGCTTTGCACAAAGACATTTTGTGACTTTATTTCCCTGTAAGGATTAAACAAACCTTTGGACTGAGCTGTTTCCAGTTAAGCTAAGCTAACCCGCAGCTTGCAGTAGGTTCAAATTTGCCATACTGATCTGAGAGTGATATCAATCTACTTATCTAACTCTCAGCAAGAGAGTGACCAAGCATATTTTTCACACTTAAAACAAATAGATCTAAGCATTTCTGTAAATGTAATAACAATAAATCAACACTAACATGACAGACTAATCAGACAAATAACATTAAGTAAAATCTACAAATTGCTGCATATAATTTAATCTTGTCATGGTCATATTATGAAATAATCAGTAACATACTTCTCTCTTCCTCTCTGTGTTTCCTTCATTGGTGGTTTCTGTGCTGCTGACTGTCAGTGCTGCTGATGAGTGCTACATGATGCTGAGCTCTGGTGTTGCTGTCACTTCCAGCTGCTCTCTCTATCAGCTGTCATCACTTCCACGAGACCACCACTGCCAATTAATTCTCTGCATCCCCACGCTACTATTCAAGAGCTGCAGCTCCATGTCTTTGTGTACTATTCTCGGGGGCTACATCAGTGGTGTTCAAGGCTGTGACGTCGCCTCAGAGGCAGCTGTTTTTGTTCATATGTCCTCCTTGCACCCACTCTCAGGGCATGGTAGAGTGCTGAGTAATAGCTTAATGCTGAGGAACTCTAAATGTTCTTCTTACTTGGTAAAAAGGAAATGATTGGACTGCATTTTCTTCTTCCTAGAATTTGTTCTCTAAAATTATTTTTGATGTTTGATGAATCTCATGTTTTTTGTGCCTTCTTTCTTTCTTTATTTTGTGCCTGGTTTCCCACATCTCAAATTTATAGTAATTCAAATAGTGAACAAAATGAAACTGAAATGAAAATGTTCAATGTTTCCCCTATTATCACAAGCAGAATATCAGCATGATCCAAGCCAAAACTCCCATGTAAATAAAAAGCCAGCACAAATTGATAAAATAATGAGTTTGAGGTGTGTTCAGGATTATGTTGTGCTGCAATCACAGAGGGAGATTAGTTGTAGAAGGAAGAAGGGGTGGAGGGTGGGGATGTAATGAACCCTGGGGTCCTGTGCTGGCCCAGTAATGGCCCAGTTTTATCATCCTACGACTTCCTGTAGCCTCCTCTCCTGGGAAGGCCTGCTGGAACTCTGCTGGAAGCCCTCTGATAAAAACCCTGGCTAATGTTCACATGGTGCTGGGAAAAAGAGAGAGAGAGAGAGAGAGAGAGAGAGAGAGAGAGAGAGAAGAAGAAGAAGAGAGGACAATTTTCAGTCATAGGAACAGAAAGAAAGAATCTGCCATGCTGTGGATTACACCTCATAACATGCTCAAAAGATGTGATAAAATGCATTGTGGGGTCGTGGTGACCAACCCATGAGAACGCTATCAGACACATGTGTCACATGTGGGTAGCTGTAAGACAGTGGAAAAGTGACCAGAGTGTAAGAGTGAGCAGAGGAGGGAGGGAAGATTGTTATTTTGGCTTTTTTGGCCCCAGATGAGAGTACTTCCAGTCAGAGGATAGGCATGCTGGACACCAGGCATGAACAGCCATGGGAGAAAGGCGCAGGAAGAGTAGCAATGATGATGACACAGCCTCAGATGATCCCTGGGTACCACAGTGGCTTCCTGTGTTGGGAAACTGACTTAGAAATGGATTTGAAATGAAGGAAAAGGTACAGCAAAGGGAATTGAAGTGAGGAACGTATCAGTGGTAATCCAGCTGAAAGAACTGAAAATTCACTGGAGATCACAGTGAAGGATGAAGAAAGTGCAAAGACACTGAAGATAAACTGACATTAAGAGCTTTGTATGGATGTCTATGTGTGTTATAAGTGACCCTACACTGACACGTTGAAAAAGTCATAGCACATTAGTAAATCTTATGGCAGATTCTCAGTTTGTAGATGTCTGTGTGACATGTTCTCACATTTCTGAGGAGTATCTGCTTTTCTTTAAGATGATCTGCTTTCATACAATCCATCATATTTATTTACAGCTATATTGTAATTCGGAGTTATCACATTCACATAACTCTGTATCTGGCCTTTCATAAATCAGGCTTCAGTGTCTTGTTTCTGCCCACTCACATTAATCTGAAGCAGATTCCATGATGGACTGTTATGTTGTTTGTGTTTCGTTTCTTTATGTAATTATTTCACCTGCACTTCTCTGGACAAAACCTCTTTTGCCAAAAGCCACTGGATAAGGTAAAAATATCTTATTTTAAACCTTTAAAGGACAATCAGTGTTACTGGTTCTTATTTACCCCAATCCACCATTGATGCCAGTTACTCGTGTTTTTTTAGCTTTCTAAACAGATATTTCCGAGGAATTTTCTTGTGCTTTTCTTGTACAAATTACCTTGTGCTCTGCATTTGGGTTGGTTTTTCTAACTCGACTGAATATTACTGCTGCATTTTCAAAGAGTAGAAAGCTACATACAACTTTGGTACTAATGCAATGTTATGCTTAGCTAGTTAGCCATATAAACTGCGCAATGTTGCCTGGTGATACTTCACAGCCTAACATGCAGTAGTCCTCTCATTGTACCTTGTCTTGAGAGCTGTTTATACAGGAGTGAAAAACACAAAGGAAAATTTTGATGTGAGGCATGTTAACTTTAGCTTTTACTCTAGACTGAGCCTCAGCTGACTCAGGTTGTACAAAAACATGGCACTTTTTCCTTTACAGGAATTATGTAAAGTCTGGTCAGATTGGGTAGAGGCAGTAAACATTGCTATAACATTCAGTCTTATGTCTTATCTCTGCCATGTAAGCTTAGAATTTGTCAAATCCAAATTGTTGAAAAAAAGAGATAAATGTCCCGAGAGGACACTGTGTTACGTTAGCTTTAGTTTTTTTCTCATAGATAGTTTCTTTCATTACTATCCAAAAACAAGATAAACAAGAGAGGAGGGTATCTGTTTATTTGGATAAAAATACTTATTGTGCTTGAGAATAAAACACTTTTTTTTTACACTTTTGTTTGTTTAATGCTACTACTGCTCCCATGAGTCTCATAGCCACAAGTGCTATCACATCTTACCTGAGCTGTAGCTGATGAATGCTAACAAAACATCATTGTTTTTTTATTTGAGTAGAGAAGATACCCATTTCACTGAGGACATGATCAGAAAACAACTGACGAAAGAACCTGCCCATGGGAAAATACATTGTCTTACAGGGGTTTGTGGGAGGGGAGCATGCAAAAGTGGATGGTATCTGGCTCTCTTTAGCACGTTTTATCATGTAGAATAATATTTTATTTCAGGAGATAAAAGGGTTTTTTGATGTCTGACACAGGAAGAGTGGCCTCTCCACTGTGCCGTCTGGGTGTGGCCGATGCACAATGCTGAATGAATTCCATTAGGGTCTAAATTACCTTTAATAATAAAACAACAGGCAATTACTGGGGCACCATTAGCATGGTATTGAGGTGTTTGCTCGTGCGTGTGGCGCGGGCCGAACATATGGTTCGGCTCAAGGCAAGCCCACCGTTATAAAGCTAACATTGTCATGACTGATGTATGGTGGCGTGGTAGTGGGCTCTGAAAGATCCATTTGTCTTCTCAATTTAAGCTGAGAGGGGGAAGAGAGGAACGGGATATGGGGGCAGGGAGGTTAGGGAGCTACCCCCTGTGCGGTCCGTACTTAGGAACATGTGGTGGGGCCGAAGCTGTGTGTATTTGTGTGTTTGTAAGAGAGAGAGTGAACAAGTGTGTGTCGGACAGTTGGATGCAGGCCAGATGAAGCCTGGGAGCTGTTTTGGCAGCTCCTTTTCACCTAAATGCCCCTACCCTCCCACTTTACTACCTTCTCCCATATCTTTTCCTTGCCGTATTCCCCACCCCTCTCCCTTTTGCCATGCAGTCAGGAATCTCTTCCCTGAGGCAGAGGCCACTTTAATGTGGGAAGCCTAGCAAAGGCAATCAGAGACCCAGACTCTTCTACGCCATACACACACAAACACACACACACACACACACACACACACACACACACACGTAAACTTGCACTTAAACATAGACACACACTCTGAGTAGTCTCTTATCTGACTTGATGACACGGCATGCATGTTCTCTATTTCCCTCCATGATCTACCACTGTCTCACTATCAAGTACTACAACTTAGATAAGACCAAATGAGGGAGAGGGGGGAAGGAGGGGGAAGCTATTATTCCAAGGCTTAAAACTCCACAAACCAGTTTGATATCCATTTGGGTACACTTTTCAACAACTAGTTAAATAATTACACTATCTACAAAGACATTCTTTGATGCTTGTCAGCTCATCCGGTTCATACATTATGTTTTTCATCTTATTTTATCTGACAAATTAACCTAAGTACACCACCACTTAAGATGGACTATTTTCTTCTTTCAAGGGTGTATTAATTGGGGTAGCTGATGAATCAGTTGCTGTGACTTTCTGCCTGATCTGGGAAACTCCATTTCTTTCACTGATTCTTTCACCTTCCCACAAATGTTAATAGTGTCATGATTATTTGGTAAATGCAGTGACTGAATAAAAACACTTAAACCACGACTCATGCAGTTTCTGTGTGTAAAGCCTGAAGTTAATTTACTCGCAGCGCTTTGTGAGCTACTCTGGCTTAGAATGTCACCTATAGTGTGAGATGCAGTGTAAAATGATCAAATTGCCACTTTGATAGGCACTAATATTAATGCCCGGGTTTGGCTACCAGAATGCAATGTGTTGAGCAAATGCTATAAATTTTTTTCTATAAGACACATATAAGATTAATAATAAATACTGAGACAAACAATCAGACTGCTTTATGTGACATGGTTGATTGCTGCCACAAGGGACCATTCAGGCACAAGAAAACACTCACCCAAACCAAATCTCTCTCTCTGTCTGTCATTCAGGGCCTGAGGTGGTCTGCACTAAACAACCACTGAGACTAAACAACTCTTTGTAATGTCTCATTTGTTATACGAAGTAGCCATTCATTAGCATAACAGTTAAAAAAACATAAATGGTCAATTTTATACATAAAAGGTATGCTGTATGTAGAATAAAATGCACACACTCACAAAGTATTATCAGCAAATTGTATTTATGAAAAGTATTTTCTTCATGTAGAATGCCTACTTACAAAGTGTTGATTATTTTATTTGCAGCATTTTAATGAGTATCTGAGGGGAGCTGATTTTAATATAGTCCTGGTTAGTCTCATATATAGAAATCATATCTGATTAACTGATCGCATGTTCTGTATGTAAAATCCTAATCTGCAAAGTAACTAGTAACAATGACTGTCAAATACATACAGTGGAGTAAAATGTACAGTACTTTCTTCTGAAATGCAGTGGAGTAGAGTCATAAAATGCAAATACTCAAAACTGGACTGAAGAATACTTGAGTAAACGTACTGAGCTTCTTTCCACCACTATATGAAACACGGTGTTCTTGGTTAGCATGTGAAACACATGCAATTAACATTATTGTTAATAATAAAACCAGAAGGATTTCACTGTATTCCAGAGCCAGCTTCAGCTACGAGCACTCACACACCGGCTGTGCTAATGCTGCAGAGAAATCATAATAAAGGCAGTATTGTTCTGAAACGTCTTATCCTGTCCAACAGCTCCTAATTGGCCCTTCTCATTATCCTGCCTCAGTGGTCCACTGTTGGTGGTATGCAGTGAAATGAAATATCACTTCTAAGGGGCACAGGGGAAGTGCACTGTATGCTCAGTGTGTGATGCTCTTTAATTCAAGGTCTCATCCAATTCCCTGTTGCTGCTTGTGCTGGAACATCTGGAGCAGGCGTTAACCCTCCGTCTGTGTGTCTAATATCTGCTGGCAGCCCTGAGAGTACAGACCCAAACAGATCTCATTGGTTGCCTATGAGACCATACTGCTCCTAGCAGGCTTGGCGATCTTTTATGGAGTTGAAGACATACCTGTTAGAGAATGCAGCTTCATTCACCTTATTTCAACTCATGCAGATGCCAAAGACCAGATGCTCATCAGCTGGCTGCCAGTGTTGTAGATAAAAATCATCCCCAAAAAAAAGAAGAAAAAAGGAACCTGAACTAAAGAAGGATGATATGAGTGCTTTTTTATCTTAAAGTAAGTCGACACATGACACTGTACCAACAGGAACGCCATGTGGGTTGACGTGGCTTTAGAGCTAACCTCCTCTAACAAGACACTGGCCGCATTTCCCTTTGTATTTATTGTGAAAATGTATAATAACTTAAGCGAGCGGTTTACGGCGGAAATGGTTTGAGCGTGGTCCTCTCGTGTGAAACTGAATCCTCTGTTGCATTATGGAAATGTGAGGCTCTGAGCGAGTGCAAAGCAAACTGAGGCGGCTCTAATAGTGTGGTGCGCTGTAATGAAATCAGCAACCCCAGGCCTCAGGAATGAGATCCATGCACGGCTTTTCATTCCCCTACATCCTCACCCAAGCCGTCTTTTCAATTGGGCGTTCCAGCGCTGGTTTAAAAGAGAAGAGGCCTCATGTCTCATATGGCTAAAAGGATGGCAGACTATCTCGGAATCAGCAGCACTTTAGTATTTCAGAGGCACTGTGTTTCCTGCCCGGGTCAGATTGAGAACAGAAAGGGAAAAGATGTATAATGCACTGAATCATAGGCTACTGTTGTACCAAACAGACAGACTGGGCTGGAGTAAAAGACAATGCCAAGAGTCGTAATTTGAACTTTATATGGATCGGCTGATGAGAAACAGCACAGAATGCCAGAGAAAAGATTTGTCTCTGGTCATACGGTTGTCTCTGTCTTTCTTTTCTGTCTCACCACAGTGACAACACTCTTTAAATACAGGTTGTCATCTTTTAGGCAGTTGTGTCAAAATGCAGCATGTTGCTTTCTGTACTCTATACTTTAATGATTTCATAATTATATTAACATTCTGTCAGTCTAAGCAATGATTGAATTGAATAAAAAGACACTTTTCAAGCCAATTTCAGAGTATTAATAAAAACAAACTTAAATCCTATGACAAGGAAAGAAGAAATCAGCATTTCTTCCTCCCAATAATTCTTGCTCAACTATTTTACCAAAATAGTTGATACATCAATCAGTCACTTAAGTGACTGATTGATGTATCAAGGTTGAGTGGCTTAAATGAGGAGTCAGACCCTCTTAGGGAGGTGAATTGGCGATGTAAGAGACACCCACGCAGCCCCACAGACGGAGGAACCCTTAGGAAGTTATGGGTTAATTAGATTTGTCCTACAACGCAGCGCAGCCCTTTCCACTTCAAATATTTATGGATCACGCGTCAGGAAAACAGACATTTGAGACCTCTCTGAGAGCTGACTGACATGAATTCTCCTCATACTGTGTTGCACCCCCAACCGCTTGCACACACACACACACACACACACACACACACACACACAACATAGAGGCAGAGACACACACAACACAAACAGAAGAGTAGAATTAAAGTATTTGAACACTCACACTCACAAGCATTAATCCACTCTCAGACCGTAATGAGTGCACAGGAATTTGGGTAAATTTATATTTAATAGCTATGATTAATCATTTATCTTACTCTCGGGAGCTTTTGCATGTGAAGAAAAACTCTGATTTGGAAACTCTGAAATTGTATCTGTTTACCTTGACATTGAAGTGATGTTAACACCCCATCATTTCTAACCTGACCCCATCACGTCAATCTGCGTATTTGTTTGTATGCGTACTTATGCATGTTTACGCCTATGCATGCTTGCGTGTGTTTGTGTCTTTTCTAAAGGGAACTGGGTGAGTAACAAATGAAGGTTGGATAGTAAAGTTTTTGTTCAAGCACTTGAAATATGTGGTGCCAACAGTTGCTTATACAGAAACTCAGTCTGTCGTTGCTTTGCATGCATGTGTCCGTGTGTGTGTGTGTGTGTGGAGAAGTTGATTTGTGAATGACAGTGCGGTGTGATAAGAACTCCCTGTCGACCGCTCTGCTCCGTGATGGGTCACAGAAGACCCCCGATTCTCTGTGACCCCATCCAACACTTCAGGGACACTCTCTGGTTACTGTTTCCCCAGACTTCTTCCTTAACCCCGGCCAATACACACATGCTCACACACTCATACACACACACGCATACCCTTAAATAGCCCTGTCAGACCAATGCTGGATGCTTTCTACAGGGAGAGACACAGACCAAAAAAGACACGGAGAAGCAACGCTGAAAGAGAGTTAAGGGGAAAAAGAAAGGAAAAAAGAAAGAGGAGAGACTAATAGAAAGAGAAATAAAGAGAAAGTGAGAAAAACAAACCAGGATTTGGAGAGAAAGAGAGGGAGAGAAACAGAGCTGTCTTGAAGGCAGCCAGACGCCTGTTTGCAGCCTGAGAACAGGCCTTTCCAACTATCTCTCTTTGTCCTTTACAGCTCTACAAGGCCTGGGAGACGTTTTATAGTAGCAATCACTCAGATCCCCTTGGCTTTTATTCCATCTCTGGATGCCTCAGGATTGTATTCCATTACTGTTTCTATATATAGATGAAGGAAAAACTTGAACACATGAAAAAAAAAAAAAAGAAGCAATTAGTGAATCCTTAAAGCATTGAAAAAATATAGAGAATGTCCATTTATTTTTTTTCTTCTCAAAATTCAATTAAGAATCGAAACGTGACTGAAAAAACAAAATCTACTGGGTGAAATCCTCTCCCTCTAGGTGAACCACATACTGGTGACACTGACCTTGTAAGTTGTCTAAATGCTTGTCTCTGTTTGATATTGAGTGACACAACAGTTCTTTTGTGCCATAATGAGATCTCATGTTGAAAAGAGTGTTATGCTGCTATTTGATCCAGAGAATGAATGTTGTTTCTGTCCCAGAGGGGGACTGCTTTTCACTGAGCCTGCTGTGTCTGCTCAGGACCACACAGCCACGGAGCCTGGGACCCTGGGACCCCAAATCATTAGATATAAGGGGTCTGTGAGACTCTGCTTCATGCACCCCACCCCACCCCTGCCCCCTTCTCTCTTCGCAGGACTGTTTTAGTCCAATCATGTGCTGCCAGCTGACCGACAGATGCATCAATTATGAGCATTTAGTGAAGCAGATATGTGAAAATATGTGAAAGGGCAACAGGCAAAGTGTCTCTGAATGATGACCCGGTCAATGTGTGTGTATGTGTGTGTGTGTGTGTGTGTGTGTGTGTGTG
>JAVQJD010068012.1:0-13530 GCA_036023655.1 Nannoperca australis
GATCAGTTGTACTTTTTTTGAATTTTTAAAACCTTTTTTTGTGGAATACTTGATGCGGCCCAGCCTCACCCAGACTCTAACTCCAGCGGCCCCCAGATAAGTTGAGTTTGAGACCCCTGGATCAGCCTTACTACTGTGACCAAAAATGCCCTCCTTACATTTTAAGCACAAGCTTACATTCTGTACGTGATCGCTTTTAATTGTCTATTTGAACTGTCAACTGCCACATATGTCCTCCATAGGACACAGAACTCTTTCTGCTGGCAGCTCATGTGCTCCAAACAGCCTGTCAGGGTCACAGTTGACACAGTGACACTGGTTGCTATGGTGATTTAATGACACCTGAAGCAGGAGGGGGAGGGGCGCAGCACAGAGACACAGACATAGAGCAGCTATTACACTGACATAAGCACAGGAGCAGTCTTCAAACTCCTGGTCATAGCTGAAAAAACCGTGTGTCCAATCTCCAAAGTCGAAAGAAGAAGATCTTGCGAACACAGTAATATAAGTTTCATGTTTGTGGTAATACAAATGTGGACACTGTCGCGAAGTAGAAATGTCAGCGGAAAAAAGAAAAGGCTGCTCAGCTTTCTCCTCTGTTTTTTTATGGCTCAAAGTGCTGGACATTTTTTTGAAAAAATACAGCAGGAAGGCAAACCTATTTTCCTACAATTTGATATGAAAATTAAAGAGTGAACATTGATGACAATAGAGTCATTTCTATGAAGCTGTTCTTGGGCCCGCAGCTGTGATTCTCTTTTGGCTGTTGTTGCCCAGTTTAAGCTGCCAATTCATCCATTACTAGCCTCAACTTGGGTAAAAGCCAAACAGCTGTGGACAGTGAAGCAGTGATTGCAACCAGATACAAAACAGTGCAGCTCTTGCTGCTGCTAACACCATCTGCTGCCCTGTGTGTAGTCATGTTTCTTCTGATACACAGATGCATGTTTTGTCCTGCCCTTGAAGGAATAGTTCAACATTTTGAGACTTTTTTGCTTAGAGTTAGAAAGGTTGATGCTCATATCTGTACATTACATCTGACACTACAGCCAGCAGCTGTTTAGTATAAAGACTGGAAACCGAGAGAAACAGCTAGGCTGGCTCGGTCCCAAGATCACAAATACTGTGCTAAACTAAACTAACGGGCCCAGCTGCATTTTTACCATACAAACATGAGAATACAGTGAATCTTCTCATCTAACTCTCGGAAAGAAAGCAAACAATGAACTGTAGTCCTCATACCTACAATGTTTTTCATCAATTTATTTAGTCAAACTTAAACTCAATTACTTTCAACTTCAACTGTTGGAATTTAGACCAGTGAAATCACATAAACTCTGCTAACTTCTGTGAAAATGTGTGTAGTAGAAATCTTTGACAAAATTCTTCTGTGAACACATTGGTAGCAGAATTACCATGTGACAATTTAGGAGAACATGGGACAGAACCCTTCTACTCCATCTTTTCCTCACCTTCTTCTCTTCTCCGTCCTCTCCTTCCTTGTCCTTCCTTCTGCGCCCTCGTCCTCCCTTCCTCTCACGGACCTTCTTGGGCTTCTTGTCCTTGTTGCAGCACTTCTTGTAGATGCAGAATCCCATACAGGCGACAAGGGCAAGGACCACGACTACAATGGCTCCCACTGCCCACATGGGCACTGGAGTAAGGAGGGAGAAAGGCAGGTTGGTGCTGTGTGGTGACACTGGGTGAGAGGTTTAATTTCTACTGAGGTGAGCTGGACTACTGAGGTATTTTGGACTTTGCACGTACTAAAAAGTGCAAGTTTGGTGTCATGTATAAACCTTCCATGGTTGTAAAAGTTTTTTAGCTATGCTAATGACGTGGCTATATGGATGGCAATGCCATTGTTGGTTGGCCACCATTTTGGTCCAGACTGAAATAATATAATAACAATTATTAAAAGATTTAGCATGGAATTTTGGACAGGCATTCATGGATCCTAGAGAATACATTCTAGTGATAATTAAATAGTTTTAAATGTCTAATAATTTGGTTTATAATACTTTCGTGTAATTCGCTGATTAGCAAATGTTAGCTCGCTAAACTAAGATATAATTATGGTAAACATTACACCCATTAACCATCAGTATCGCAGCATTTTCATTGTGAGCATGTTAGCACAGCAGTGCCCAAGTACAGCCTCACAGAGCCGTTAGCTTGGCTATGAACTCTTGGTCTTGTTATATAATTTGAAACTTGAAACGGCAATAAAACAGCAATATGGCCACGCAGACACATGTTGATATGGCATATTTGTTAGAAAGCAGTTGCTTATTTATACATGCAGCAGCTACTGAGTAACATTTTCATTCATTTGAAGACATGTTTGTGTTCCCCCGGGGAATGTAAGTCCAATATTCACTCTTACTTTGCTGTGCTGTTGATGTCTACCAACTCCTGGCTCTTTAGCTGCTAAATTCTTCACTATGTTCATCAACTAACTAACTGTGCTGAGCCGGTAATGTACGGTGGGTTTTCTTACAACTTTTTAGCTAAAACTAGCTGCCTGGTGCAGATAATAATGATACAAGAGAGGTAAGAGCGAACTAAAACAGTGACTAAAACCGCTGTGGACCAGACAGCTAACAAAAAGCAGAGGGGAGCTGCAGATTTGGGTGAAAAGTCTTTGTAGGTGCATCACTATGAGCAACCCATGTCACATTGTCATTTGATAATATGCCCCCACTGCTGGAGGAGAAAAATCAAATCAAAGACAAAACAAAGACCATGCTAGACAGGAAATAGTTTTTTCATATTCCTGGAAAGTTACAAGGTTTTGACCTGTATAGTAAGTCTGTACAGTGTCAGAGTATGCCTTTACAATTAGAGGCGATGCAGCCTGAAGGCCATGGTTAATAGCAGTGCAAGACAGAAGAAGAAGAATTAAAAAGTCCAATTTATGATTCATTATCTCATAATTTAGAGTTCTTTTTATTTCTATCTTTTTAAACTTTTCATCCAGACCTTTCTCTTCTTAGCACATGTGGGCTTCTGTACATTGTCAAATCAGTCAAAACAAAGATGTTTTAAAGCTGGTGAAGGGTGTTTCTCCATAATACTTCTATAATACTGCACTCCTCTACAGTAACTACAGTTAAATATCTTGCAGAAGACATTTAGACCTCAACCATCAATACAGAGCAGTTTTGCCACCTGCAGAAGACTTAACATGCATCTCTCTTTAAAACATCAAAAACAGAATGGTACAAGACAAGAGATGAACTTACACTTGAGCTTATGATCTTGAAGAGCAGAGTGGTCACATGGACAAATGAGAGAGGACAGATTAAAGAAATGAAACGCATGATAATTGAAAATAAGATGACATGATGGTTAGACAATGGTATGATATGGATATAAGAAAAATGTAGGTATTAGAATTATTCTTATTAGCCTAGAACAACATTGAAAATACTATGGTGTTCATGTTTTCTGTTTGTTTTATATTTCCAACAGGTCATGAATGCAAACGATATGTTTACTGACCATTTCCAATTTGATTTACAAGCTACTTCTCTGGGCATCAACATCATTAAAGTGGTCTGCAGTGATTTAATAAGGCTTTGGAAGGCTTTTTGTTCAAAAACTGTAGACCCCAAAATTAAATCATCAGGATTATTTTCATATACTTAACAAAGCTCCTCCAGAGCTTTAGCAGACATTATATTGGTGTTTTTACAGGCTAACTGACCTTTATGGGTAAAATCGACCTCCCCTTTAACAAAACTAACCAGGGCCCAATGTTTGTACATTGCTTAAATAATTCCTTTAGTATGCGCATCCACAACTAGGAGTATAAGTGTGTTTGCATTGTTTTTATGTCTGTATGTTGTGTGCAATATATATGTGTGTGTGTGTGTGTGTGTGTGTGCATGCTCACTTGGTAGGTGTGTGAGCTCATTGAAGAACTTGTTCTTCATGCTGGCAAACTGGTGGTTGGAGAGGTGCGAGGGCGGTGGGGGAGGCTCCCTCTCCCTCTCCTTCTCCTCCTCCTCGGCCGCCCTGCGGAGTCGAGCCCCCGCCATGCTGACCAATTGCATCGCTGTTCTGTAAAACCAAAGAAGAGCAGACAACAAGCAATGGGAAACGTTGTAATCTTTAAATCAACTTTGGAGACATTAAAACCACCACCAAACACTGAACCCCTAGACCTAACAGCAGATTCGTTCTCTCTTCGGATGTGTCCTTTCAAACTTCATCCTGTTTGACCTTTCATCTGGCTTTAATCTCTTTAATCCTGTCTCACTCGATTCACTCTCCTGCCTCTCACCATTTATTCACTCTTTAATTTCAAGCATCTCCCTAAGACTAACAAACTACCCTAATCAAGAACAAGTGCTTTTATTTTATTGAGGTTTTGCTGAAAAAGAAGTAGAAAGCACTCAGATCACTTACTTTAGTAAGTGGCAATGTCACAATGTAAAAATACCCCATTAAATACTAGTCTTGCATTCAAAATGTAATGTGTAAGCATTTAAATGTTGTGCTAAGGTGATGCAAAGTAAAACTGCTTCATACACTGTTGCATAGTTTAATCTGTTACAGTGTCTGTTACAGTCACCTTTGGTTAGATAATCATGTATTTTTGTACAAAAACTGCAGAGTAACATGTAGCTATAGCTGTATAATATTTCCCCCTGAAATGTAGAAGTATAATGTAGCATAAAATTGAATTACTCAAGTGAAGTCAAGTGCCTTTAGAATTCTACTTATGTTCAAGTTTCAGGAGAAAGTGATTCAATATATTTCGGACTATAAACATTTTTAAAACATGATTTAGAATTGTATTATTTGATGAGAAGTTTAAAAACAAAATTGTCCAATCCCAATTACTTAGTAAGATACTACATCATGTATTTTGTGCAAATGCTGCATTCACGTCTTATCATTTAAAAACTAAAAGAAGCTTGACATCGGAGATATCGGGAATTTCTGACACTGACAATATTGTCAGCTGATGAAAAGAAGACATGTCAACCAACTGCAGAATGACTGCAAATGCACCAAAGCGAGCAAACAACCAGTCACTGGCTGGTGACAACAAAGAGTAAAGCTCCGTCCTTGCCCAATGTGAATCCCTATGACTTTGTGACAGCAAGGCTGGTGCATACACACACGCACTCACTCACACACACACACACACACACATCTGAAGATATTTCATTGGTTCTAAAGATCTTTTTCACAGCAGACATTTTGACTTGTTATAAGAAGGACAGGCACAGGTGTTACTAATAACATTAAAGATCAGTTCTATTCAAGTGTCCCAGTAAGTCATGACAGGGTGACAAAGAGCCAGCATCAACAATACCAACACCCTCAAGCAGCTAAATGGAATTCAGCCATCATTCATTTTATTATTTACACCTGTGCTTCTTCTACAGTGACTGTCAGTGAATGTCAGAATGTCTTCTGTGATTCTCCTTATATAGACAATCTAAATGAAATCTAAATTAAAATACAATTATTAAGCGTTGTTCTATTTCCAACCCTATGTTCAAAGAGGTCATATTAGTTTTACCTTTTAATGATGCTTACTGTGATTTTACCTCAGTAAGATGTCAGGTTTATATAGAAAGCTGGGTTTACCTTCTGCCAAATCCCTGTCTGTGGCCCGGGATAAAAGCAAAAAAATGAAAGAGAGAAAAATTCAGTTTCTGCTAATCATGCCGTTCTATTAAGGAATTTTGTGACCTGTAAAGAGTTCAACCTGTTAGTTGTGCTCTCATATTTGCACACTGACAGTTAAACACACAAACCTAGACCCCACCCACAGTAGACATCCCTCTGTCACTGTGCAGCAATGTAACAAGATTAATTGCCAAAGGTAATCCAAAAATCCCTCGGCTTAAACAAATTAAGGACAGTTTGCCTCTCTGGGCCTCCTCCCCTTTCTCCGCCCATCCCACCATCATCTCTCGTCTCTCCTTCCCTCTGTTGTCTCCCTCTGTCTGTCATTTATCCTCCCTGACATCTGAAATAGAGGCATACACACACACAAACATACACATCGTATTTCTCCATAATGAGATTGAGATCTGATTTAGGTGGCAAGCTGTGTTACATTAACCCTTTTATCTCCCTGGATTACAAAAACAGAGGATTAGAGAGGGAGACCTCAGCATGTGTGTGTGTGTGTGTGTGTGTATGCGTGCATGCGTGTGTGTGGATAGATAGATAGAATCTGAATGAAAAGTCTTAAAGCAACAGTTCAGCATTGTGGGAAATACACATGTTCGCTTTCTGGCAGAGAGTTGGATGAAAATATTGATACCACTTGTAAATATGAAGCTACTGTCAGCAGCCAGTTAGCTTAGCTTAGCGCAAAGACTGGAAATGGGGGTAAACAGCTAGCCTGGCTCTGTTGAAAAGGTAACAAATTCAAACAACATAGTAATATTTCTTGGCCCAGCACAGCGACTTCCTGGAGTCTTCATTAGTTACCTGGCAACTGCTCAGAGCCAAGAAAGAGTTCCGCCATTGTTAAATTGTGAATTGTTGTATACAGAATTTTTTGTACAGATTAAACAAATGAAATATAACATGTTTATCAGAGAGCTTTGGAGGTGATGGTAGGCAGGTTGTGTTTCCTTTGGACAGAGCTGGGCTAGTTGTTTCCCCCTGTTTTGAGTCTTTATCCTAAACTAAGCCAATCTAACATTTAACTCCTGATAGCTATAGCTTAATAAATGGCCAGACATCAGAATGGTATCAATCTTCTCATCTAAGTCTTGGCAAGAAAGCAAAAAAGTAAAATTCCCAAAATATCAAACTTTTGCCTTAAATTATGTTAAAAACCACATAAATGTGTCTGTTATCTGATTCCTATTGGACATAAACACGCTGAACTGGTCCTCAGGGATGATGTGTTGGATAAAAAAGTGGGTTTTAACTTTAGCTTTCAGTCTTGTGAATAACAACGGCCAGTAGAATATAGTATGAATTGGCAATACTGAAAACCCATTAATATACTGACATACCTTAGATGCTACACGTTTACTATTATGCCATATCAGGAAGATATAAGACAGATGAAAGCTGAGTTTAGTGTTTTACTTTCCACTACAATCTTGATGATTTTCAATTAAGTAAAATTTTGTGTCTCTATGCAATATTGTTGGAGGACAAAATAGCATTTACACTTTTTCTGGCAAATCCCACTGTATGGTGCCAAATATGCGCATATTAACAATTAAATATTGGTCAATGTTTAGTATCCACTGTTGTCCACCCAGAACTGTCTGAGTCTATATTAGTATTTTGAAGTCAATTTGCAAAGGAAATACAATTAAATTAATTAAAATAGCAAAGAAATGCATATTTCATGGCAGGTTTTACCGAATATGACTTCAATCATGAGGTAAATAAAATTGAATGTCCAATATCAGTCTAAGCCTGCTTGAGGTACTGTAAGTACTTTAGATAAAAGCTAAACACTGCATGTTGCATAATGAATTTCAGAACACCCCCAAAATCAGCACGATGACCACAGATGTTATCTGGGTCACAGCAGATTAAGGCTGGACTGGTGCCAAGAACTTAGATCAGTGAGTCAGAAACGTGGTCAGGTTGATCAAATAGGAATACGTGGCTCTGTCCAGAGATTGCAACATGGTGAAATCATGCTGCCAACAAATACATTTTTTATTTTTTATTTAGTTGGAGTAATATATAGTGAGGCTGCTAAGGGTTAAAAGCAAGCTCCATAAACAATAGCAGAAACTAGTTTGAATCCAAATTCAAAGGATTTTTATGTTCCACAAAGCAAATATATAACATGTTTAATAACTGATGCCACAGACAAAAAGGTCTATAGAAGTCTTGTCACCAGAGACATGGTCTGTCAAAATAAAGCAGTCTTTTATATTAACATACTGTAGAAAAGAACAATGTCTGACATATTAAACAAAACTCACATCATGAACAATAAAATGTGAGTCAACCAACGCTGCACACTACCAATCACCACATCAAACACTGCACTGCAATGCACTGTGAGGGACTCAGCTGACAAAGAAAGACATAAAAGAAATGTCAGTGTATGTTATCTTCCAAAACCAAAGCAAAGACTTCATGGGTGCACATGTATTCAGCAGGTGGCATTTTACTGATTAAAGCTGAAGAAACCTGTGCGTGTGCTTTACAGTGTATCCCTGCTGTTCATGGATGGTCACTCGACCCTTGGGAACAATAAAGTAAATCTAAGCTCTAAGGTCAAAGCATCTCATGGTCTGTGTCTAGTGTACCCCTTATCTACTGTAGAGTGCAAAACCTAAATGTCATTCCTGAAGGAGCAAGAGACCACTGACAGCCGAGCCATGGTCATGTGTTCACTCTGAAGACTGCTGCTTGTACATTCATCCTCAGCAGAGGATGAGTCCTATTGACTGTCATGATCCCCTGACTTTTCCTCCAGCGCCACCAAGAGGTTGTCATTTTTGGTTTTTAGTGACAGTTGACAACTTTTTAATGGATGAAATTTCTTGACATGACAAATTGTTATGTGTCCAATACTTTAGTTTATTACCAAATACCTGCTAAACTATACACTACAATGTGTTTAGTGCTAATTATTAAATGTTCAAATGGTGAACATGATAAACATTATAACTGCTAAAAATGTATATATTAACATTGCCGTTGTGAGCATATTGCCATACTAGCATTAGCGTTTAGCTCTAACCAACACTGTGCTTGAGTACAGCCTCTCAGAGCAGTCCCACTTTATCTCCAGTAGACAAATAGTGGGAAGTAAGCTTTACTGTGACCCCAAGAGTAGGTCAAATACAAGATTTCTCAGAGGTTTATTATCTTAATCAGGCACGAATTAGATTTTTAGTCTATATTTAAGACCAGAGTCAGTTCAACACTACAAAACCTGGTACTTAATACCAGGTTCTGGTATCCTTAATACTGTCTGTACTTAAACTTAAACGATCTGAGTTGTTATTGGCATTGCAATTAATAAAAAATGTATGTAATGTGCATTGTTAGGTTTAGAGCTTAAACAATTACTCAATGAATTGATCAATCAATCAAAACAAAATTCATTAGCAACAATTTTGATAATCGGTTAATTGTGTAGGTAATTTTTTTAACTAAATGTCAAAAATTCATCAGTTCCATGAATATTTGCTGCTTTTCTTGGTCTTCTATGACAGTAATCAGAGAATATCTGTGTTTTAGACTGCTGGTTGAACAAAAAAGCAATTTTTCACTCTTTTCTTACATTTCATGGTCAAAATGATACTGAATGTGCGATTTACTGAATCACTTACTTACTCACCCCCAATATTTTAGACAGACACTGTAGGTTGGGATAAATCTTAACCAGAGATTGCACTGTTTTCCTTTAAAGGCTCTCTGGTCTGATCTCCATGCAGACAGATTGGAGGTGAACAGCCGGTGCTGGGATTTTATTTAAAAGCTCACGGCTCCAAACTGAACCCACATTAGGCTTCTGACACTCTGCCTGGCTATTGTGGGTATTTACACGCATACGTTAGTAACTTCGGCATTTGTTGACAACTTGAAATATGTAAAGCCAAACCATTATATTTTAGCAGTGTGATGGACATAGTTAACCCAAACAACATATTAATTTATCTTTGCAGCATTGTTGCTGTAAGAATTTACATTGGTACCTCTAATGCAACACCTAAATGCAGAAGGTCTGAGAGACAACTTTCTACACTAGAAAGGTTGAAAAGGACATGAATTAAAAGAACATGTTTATGTTTAACTGAAACCGAGAGAGCATTTTATTACTTCCTTTTTTTCTTTTCTTTTTTAATTTGTAAAGCAATTTGAGCTGCATTTTGCACATGAAAGGTTTATTTTTTATTATTTTTATCACTATTTTTTTTACAGAGGTAACGCCATCATAGTAGGTTAAAGAAATAGTTTGACATTTTGGTAATTGCCAATAGTTAGATGAGAAGATTGATACCACTGTCATGTTTGTACAGTAAATATGTAGATGGTTCACCCTTAGACACAGTCAGGCTAGCGGTTTCCTCCGTTTCCAGCCTATGTGCTAAGCTAAGCTAACTGTTTGCTGGCTGTAGGTAAATATTTGTGTGCAAACACGAGTCATATCAATCTTCTCCTCTCAGGGGAGAAAATGTCAAAAATTTAGTTTCTTTGCAGAAGATCTGAGAAACACATTTCTACAGTACAAATGTTGACATGGATTAAAATTATATTTAAGTTCTCATTGAAAGAGAGTGATTTTGAACGTCTTTTGGTGAGATAATTCTAATTTCAGCATCACATTACTGTACCAGTATTGATGCACCTATACACACATCAATTTGCTTTAATAATCCTCATATGTGGCAGTACCATTTGACCTGTAGTGACCTGAAGCATTTAACTGCATGCTGCTTGTACAATAATATTTATAAATTCAGGACGTCAAATTCAAGATCACAAGCCACAAAAGCCAAGAAACTGCACTGCTGTAGCCTATGAGCAAGATACAAACAACCATCCAGTGTCCGCTCAAGCGCCTACTGCTCTCTCTCTCAACACCAAGCTACAGGATTTAAAGATTATAATACAATGTCAGAAGCTTCATATAGGCTGTCGAG
The DNA here is from genome assembly GCA_036023655.1 of Nannoperca australis. Classification (NCBI taxonomy): domain Eukaryota; kingdom Metazoa; phylum Chordata; class Actinopteri; order Centrarchiformes; family Percichthyidae; genus Nannoperca; species Nannoperca australis. The sequence continues at coordinate 10,611 of JAVQJD010068012.1, forward strand.
GTAAACATCAGTACAGTCGAAGTGTATTGCGAGTGATTGCACGTGAATGCTCTGCAAATAGCATTAGCCTCTTATAATCCACTTAAACTAATCTTTCCCAGTTTTGGAAAACATCCTCTGCTGTGCGTAAAATCAAATGTTTCTCTCATGCAGGAACTTTCCAGGTGAAATCCATTTGTCTAAATATAAAGAATGCACAGATAAAAATTAGCATTGAAGTATTAAATTCTATAAATTAACATTAACCTTCTGCTCCCAGTGACCATAACTGCTTCTTATGCTTTTATGCCTCCTCTTATACAGATTTACAGCATGACAACACACACATAGGCAAAGACAAAGTAAGGGAAATAAACTGACACTGGAATGAGTCATTAATGGATCTAAGTTTTTCTAATGTTTTTCTGGAACAAATCATTTTAAAACACCAATTTGTTAACAAATGAACTAATGACTCACTGTAAAATGAACTATAATTCAAAGCAAAATCAGCATATAACTCACCCTATTAAGAGTCAGTCCTTCTTGGTTCTTTGGCTTTTTTTAATTGTATTTTTTGGCATCCAAATGTACTCTAGACAAATCCACCACTGACTGATGAGACGTCCTTGCACACAGCTCCCTCCCCCTCCCTTTTGTGTTAATCTCCACAATGTCCCTCACTGCCAACTACTTACTGTCCACCTCCACTGCAAAAAAAGTCTATCTTTGAGAGCCAGTTCGTCTAACGCTGTGACTTTAAAACACACTTCTCTCAAAATCATTGAGACACTTTTAGTATATTCTAGTACAATTTTATTTAGTGAGATATACAAGTGTCACTCTGTTGAGTAAGTGAATTAAATACACGTCAGAGAGACTTGTGCTGCAGTAGGTGGAATTATTTTAGTCAACTTGTTAATGATCAGATTTGTTCAACAGCTAACAGTTCAAATGGTAATTTAAGGTGACCATACTGTACAGTGTGCCAGCTTAGTGACTCCTAATCTGCTGAAACAGTGGAGGGACGCTGGTTTGTTGGATGAATTAGACTATTTAGTGGTAAAACGGCTGCATTTATATTCCAGAAATAAGCAAAAGAGAGCAAAATCAGAGCTAGCTCTTATGTGACGAGCTCATTAAGCTTAGCCACTTTGCAGGTTTCAGCACCCTGGACAGCAACCAACCCAACGGAGCTGTCAGTCAAAGGGAGACACTGGGTTTGTTTTAGTAAAGGTCATGAGCACTGTCTGAGGGGAAACAGTTGAATATCTCTGTCTGACAGACTTGGGCAGACATGTATGGAGCCAGAACAGTTATATGGAGGTTATTCCCTATCTTTAATCGAGAGCACATTCTTTCAGTTTGAGAGCAGTCTTTATTGATTCCATGCTTTTTTGTGTGTTTCAATGACAATGTTCTGATTTTGTCTTTATGTCACTGTTTTACAGTGACAGTTTCTTTTTACGCTTTTGGTTTTTGTTTTTGCAATGTTGGTGTTTCGGTTTCAGCTCTCTCTCCGTTTTGGCATGGAGAGGAGGGTTTGAGGGGCGGAGCCAGGAGGGGGTGATTGGCAAAGGTTAGCGTTTGTTCCGTTCAAGTGAATGGGAAAGTGTGTCCAAACATTTGACTGGTACTGTAGATGTAACCTGACGTTAGGTAGTTGTCGTGTGTCAGCAAAGGTTAGCGCTCGTTGCAGCGGACCTGTGCCAGACTAACATAACGTTGGTTAAATGTAACCCGGCCCGGTTCTGTGTGAGTAAACAGCGGCAGAGATACAGACGCTGTTCAAGAGTTCCCGGTGAACTCATAAAGTTCATCTCTGTAGGTTTGCTGTGATAAGCGGACAAAAGGACAGCTGGCTCTGAAGAGTGACACCTCTCATTAGTATGCAAATTATACACCAATCACGCTGTCTTTGCCCCTCCCATCAAACCCCTCCTCTCCAGGCCAAAACAGAGACAGAGTTGAAATAAAAAAACTGGCATCATAAAAATAAACTGGCGTCGTAAATTAAAAACTGGCATCATAAAAAAAAGGAAAGCATAAGAAGAAACTAATTGAAAAACAAACATCAAATTCGATTTTTCAAGGTAAATGCACCAGTAAATATCCCACTGGTGAATTTTGAAGCTTTAACTTAAAGGTGGTTGCTAACAAGTGGCTAAATGAGACTACAGAGGTTGTCAGGGACATTAAACGTCATCATGCGAAACAAACTGATCTGCTCACTTGTCTACCTTTACAGCCTCGTGTTTAAACTATTTTAACTCAAACTTTACCAAAGGCTTTTGTAAAAGAGATAAGCACTCGAATTGAAATTTCAAGCCTGAAGCTTGGTGGTGACGTGTGACCATGATGTGGTTTGTTTATAGCCTAACCTTAGTTTTTTATTTATTTTTACTTCTGGTGGTTGTATTTACGCTTATAAAACTGGTGTTCATTTGTGAAAATTCATACTGAACAAAACATGAGTATCATAAACTTGTTTACTTCAGCTATTTCAAAACTCTTTGGGCAAGGGTTAGATGGTGGGTGGAAGGTTGAAGTGAATCGGAGTTATGACTTCAGTCAACTACTAAACATCTCCAGCAGATGGCAATAGAGCATTACAATACCTCAGGTATTTGCAACCCAACAGTCTCTAAAAGCCCAAAAGTTTATTTACTTACATTTTGTTAATGTATAGTATTATTTTAGCATTACACAGGCAATTTTTTATTCTTTGTTGTGTGCGTTAGTCTTCAAGTCCATTTTTAACATCCTACATTTTAACAATTGTAAAGCCCTTTGAATTGGATTTGTTGGAATATATTTTAAAAAGCAGGCTATCCGGTTGGCTTCATGACTCAGTGTAAACATTACCTCCAGCTTTCAGGTAAATATGAACAGGTCATGCAACAGATGAAGACAGACAGCAGAGTCCAGCTCAAAATGTTTA
>JAVQJD010068020.1:0-13945 GCA_036023655.1 Nannoperca australis
CAGGTCTAGGAAGAGTTCTGGTCGTCCCAAACTTCTTCCATCTAAGGATTATGGAGGCCACTGTGCTCTTAGGAACCTTGAGTGCTGCAGAAATTCTTTTGGAACCTTGAGTCCAGATCTGTGCCTTGCCACAATTCTGTCTCTGAGCTCCTTGGGCAGTTCCTTCAAGCTCATGATTCTCATTTGCTCTGACATGCACTGTGAGCTGTAAGGTCTTATATAGACAGGTGTGGGCCTTTCCTACTCAAGTCCAATCAGTTTAATTAAACACAGCTGGACTCCAATGAAGGAGTAGAACCATCTCAAGGAGGATCAGAAGGAATGGACAGCATGTGAGTTAAATATGAGTGTCACAGCAAAGGGTCTGAATACTTATGACCATGTGATATTTCAGTTTTTCTTTTTTACTAAATTTGCAAAAATTTCTACATTTCAGTTTTTTTCTGTCAAGATGGGGTGCTGAGTGACATTAATGAAAAATAAAATGAACTTTTTCGACTTTAGCAAATGGCTGCAATAAAACAAAGAGTGAAAAATGTAAAGGGGTCTGAATCCCATTCTGTACCTTAAATCTGCTTTTTGACCACAAAAAACCCCAGGAAACTGTTTACGTCTAAGCTAACATTTTGTGGACTGAGAAATGTGTTGTAATATAGTGCAAAACTGTATGCATGCATATTTGTTCCAGGACAACATCACTTTCACTAAATGTCTACTGATAAAATACCCAATAACTGACACAATTAGGCAATAATTGTTCTCTATGCTGGAATGTAAGTACTATGCAAACAATTTGCATACTTCTACTGATACAAATGTCCCATTCAACAATAAATTTCTTTTCAATTGAACAAGCAAAGTAATTTAATATTTTGTGAATCCCATAAAAAACTTCAACAGAACAGACATATATGAGATGATTTTGTCAAAGTACTTGCTTTAAAAAATGACCTGCCAAATACAAGTAGCGATCACCAGAGTAAGAATTAGCAACGCTAATTAGTCTACAATGTGTTTTCTGCATTTAACATGGCAGTATATCTCAGTTTGATATATTGTTACATGGCCAGTTAGCATCTCATAATGCTCAGTCAGCCACAGAACTCGGGGTCAGAGGTCATGTTCGCTCTAGTCCAAGAGGGAATGAGACAGAGGCAGAGGCTGAACAGCAAAAAGGAATGGAAATAGACTATTACATGACTCTTTTTATTATGATGGATCAAAGATACTAGGAACTTCTGCTATTATTATTATTATTATTATAAATAACACTCAATTCAGGCAAATGTAATAAATGGCATATATTATCTCACCACGTCAGTGTGTGAGAAACATCACAGTGTCTAGATAGCCTGTAGATTAAACACTGACTTCCTCAAACCATTCCTTATCTTGCATTAGATTCTATCTTCACACAGGTACTCTGTAAATGTTCCTTGAAAAGACATTACAATGCACACAGTCATCTGTAAAAGGCAAATGGACTCTAATAATAGCTTTTATCAGAGCACTAATTGCCATAATCCATAAATCATCCTCAAAGATTACATCACCTAAGGGCTGTCAAGTATCATAGCTGCATGATAAAGCATTAGAATCGGTTAATCACTTCTGACAAAGTATATAAAATGACTGAATGAGTTATCTTTAAAAGAAGCTTTGTTTGGATAAGCTAGGACATGCAGTGAGTGAGGAAACAGGCCATGTATACTGGGGCATCCGAGCTAGAGAAGTGTGTGTGAGTGAGTGAGTGAGAGTGTGTGTGTGTGTGTGTGTGTGTGTGTGTGTGTGTGTGTGTGTGTGTAGTCCATTGCACTGCTCATTTGGCACTGGTAAAAGAAGCTACACAGTAAAAACATTACAATCACACCATTGCACGATAGTCATGATTTCACACCATCAGCACTCGTACCGACCAGGACCCCTCCATTAGCCTGCCCGTGTGTTTACATTCCAGGGGTCTGTTCACAAATGATTTGAATGTATTTCCTTCTTACTACTGTAATTTATCACATGCAAAATGGGCTGGGACACATTGATGTATGCTATCAGTGGTGACAATGATAACCAGGACAATAATTACACAAAGCCCGGCTCATCCATCACCGTCACTTATCACTTAAACAATCAGGCGTTAAAGGAAAAGAGGGGTGGAGAGGAAAGGAAGGATCCTGGACTGGGAGTCTCTGTTCTGTATATTAGTCAAAGACGATCCAGTTTGGCTGCCCTTATAAAGACGGTGTCATCTGTGTTGCTGGAGTCACTTGAGACAAAGTTTATTAGGACAAACAATAGCTTCCACATTTGATATATGATTGATTGTTGAGAAAACAACTTCACCACGAGGTCCAAAGCTGCGGGTCATATCACATGATCTTAGTTTGCCCTGTAGTGGAACAAAGACTTAAAGGACTTGCCATCCATGTTGGTTCAAAGTTCATTCTTGCCCTTAGATACAGCAGTTGAGAAAAAACATCAAAACTCTTTATAAGATACAAAATACAAAATAAAAGAATGACTTAGATTAAAGTCTTAGATTTTAAACAAACATGGACAAGTATTTAAAGTAAACAACTCCTTAAACTCAGTCAAAATATGAATATTACAGTTCCACTTGGCACAACTCTATCTGCTGATGAAGATCATGTGATATGATCAAAAGCTCCAACAGCTACTAAATGGACCTAGTGTTGAGACACTCTAAGGTATACTTTGAACCTCATATTGTTAATTAATATTTGTTGCAAAAAATAACCCTAAAAGTTTTCTTCTTTTTTTTGTACAAAACTGTGCCAGATTTCTTCTACATGATCAAATATGGCAAGATATAACATACAATAAAAATAAATATAATTTGATATACTATAAATAAATGATTGTACAACATATACAGAAAGAAAAGGCAGATTCACGCAGATGTTTAGCATGAGACAAAGTACTGGATGGCCTCAACATGTCTGGGCTGCGCTGACAGTGAACTTGAACGCTGAAACCCCTGGAAGAAAGGAGTACACCAGAGACTGAAGGATGGCTTGAACGACTGAAAGAGGGAGCCTCCCCAGTAGCGAGAGGTCAGATGTTATGTAAATACTAAGACAGCCCCTTTGGGTTGGCTCGGTGCACTCTCGGGTAATGAGGTTGAAACCTCCTGGGACTCATAACCTCTGAACTCTGAACCTACAATGTCTTGGCCAGTGAGGGGAAAAGAGGCATTTCACTAGAGAAGACACACCCACATTCCTATGGTGGAGGGGAGATACAAGGAGAATCTGACCTTTAACCCAATGTTGTGTACTGTGATCCTCAAAATCTTTAGTTTAGCAGATCTTAAACAGTATAATGTGCAGTGCCTATATGACCTGTTTGTAAAAGTGTGGTGAAAAACTACAGAAGAGGAGGAGTGAAGAGCAAACATCTGCTGCATGCAAGCGCCAAATGAAAAGCACTTTACTCCAGTGTTTCATTCCCTTGTTTATTGCAGCAGGATTGTGAATAAGTTTCCTTTGAACATGATGGATCATTAAAGTAATGGTGTACCGTGGTTTTGTTCTCTTTTTTTGCTTAGATGTTTCTTCTTTTTAATACAAATTTCTATCTGTGTCTGCGTCTCTCCTGAGAGCTGCCATTGCTCTACTTACCAGGAAATACTTTCTAGATATGCAAATTTATAGTCATGAGAGGGAGCAAAAAAAGTGTGTGCATGCGTGTGTGCTGACAAAGATGGGGAGAGAGGAATGCATGGTTGGATGTCTTGTAGCACGAGCAAAGTAGGAGCATTTAATTAACTCATAGCAGCACATGCCGTGTGTCTCTAGGTTCATGTGCACAAACTGTACGTGTGGGTGTGTCTATGTGTGTTTTATTTATGCACGCACTCTCGTACTGTACCAACATGGATCCTTGGGACCGCATGTCATTGTGTGTATGGTACTCTGTGTACTGTTACTATTTCAGTGTAAAGGAATAGTTCCCCATTTTGGAAGGTATTTGCTTTTTTTCTAATATGTGAAGATTGATACCACCCTCATGTCTGTCTTTCAATATTAAGCTACAACCAGGAAACACTAGCCCGGCACTGTCCAAAGGCAACAGAATCTTCCCACCAACACCTTTAAAGCTCACTAATTAACACATCATATGATTTTTCTTTAAAAAGTGTAAAAAAGACACATTGTTGTTTTACAGGATGGGCCGCACTATTTGTTAGCTAAACGCAGTGACTTCTGATGGTTGCCTGGCTAAGAAATAGAGGTTTTTATGCTTACGTTTTTGTACAGATTGAAGAAAGAGATACAAAAGTAATAAGTAGTGAGCTTAAGTGGTGAGAGGTGCTGATAAATGCATTTTGTTACCTTCAGATAGAGCCAGGCTAGCTGTTTCCACTTGCTTTTGCTGCTCGCTGTAACTTCATATTTTCCGTAAAGTCATTGTAGTTGTACCATTCTTCTCATCTAACTTAAATGATTATCAGAATATTTATTTATATATTGTTGTTGAAAAAACAAATATTAGCTGTGAAATGTATGCATTTATCACAGTGTTTTGTTGGTGTGAGTCTCTAAGTCATATACCAAACTTTAACCATTAAACTTGGAGAAACACATTATAAAATAGCCTATATCTCTATCAGTAGCCTCTATGACATATTAGGACATATTTGTGCCTGGGAAATGTATAATATTCATTTAATACAATTGTGTAAAAGGTGCCTTTCAGTGTGACTATTACAAATACTGTAACCCCTGGAATTGATTAATAAAATGTATGATGACTATATTACTATAATATTAGCAGTACAGTTGACGATGACTTGACCCAGATGACATACTCAACACTCCAGGTATGAAATCCCCCTAGTCCTGTTCATTATCTCTGTCAACAGATCAGAGGCCACCCTCCCTCTCATGGTTGTGTGTGGTCTCCTCCAGATTTTCTCCGCCTCTCTTTTGAAGCTCAGGGTAGAGTTCATCAGCGCTAAGTGACAGAGACAAGCGCGCTGGTGGCCAGTCAGACCGTTTCCCTATTGATCAAACTCAGCCCGCTCTTTTATCTTTGACCAACCGTGATACACCACCAGAGTATGTCAAACCAGAAAATAACTAGGTAAGGTTGCTCTATCTTCAGTTTTAATACGGTGAAGTTCATCTGGTCAGCAGCCTCGTGATCACTGATACAGTTTCTTCCCCTGTTTCTATCCTCTATAAGCCTTTACTTTTTGATTTCTGGTAGTAAAAAGCTCCATAATTGCAACATCCTGCATGCACTGTAATTCTTTTCCACCATGAAGCTTATACGCTGGTATTCATTGCTGAACAATTCATATCTTCAGTGCTCTCAAGCTAGCCAACAGCTTCTGTAGCATTGAATTTAACTGCATAGAAACATCATAATAAAGTAAGAGTTGCAAAATATATTTTCCTATTAAATCTGGCAGTAGATCATGTACATCTTTGGGAAATGTATAGACAGATGGACACCATATGTTTGTAAGTGCCAAGATGCCCCTGGGAATAGAGATCAAAACTTTTATTGGAAATTAACTAATTGTCAAAAGTGGCATCTAATATATCCTGTGGATAAAGTTAAACATTTTCACCCAAACTGTCTCTCAGTTGTCTACCCTGCAATTAAATGTTTTTCAGAGTTTAACATTATGATCGCAAAATAAAAACAGCCCTCTGACATTTTTTAAAACATAATCCACAATCTTGGTGTGATATTTATCAAGACCAACCAACAGCAATCTATAGTAGATAACAAGAATGTTCTTTCAATCAACCTCCTCGCTTGACTGGATGACCCAGTTTGGCTGGTAAGTTGTTAAAACTACAGGAAATGACATACCATTTATTTGCAAAAAGTGGCCAGGCCATGTGACTTTCTTGTCACAATGAGGTTGTCAAACAACAATATTTTTGAGCTTTGAAGAGAACCAAGTTTCCCACTGCTTCCAGAAGTTATGCTAAGCTAACCTTATTACCCCAGGCATATTTAGTATACAGACATGAGAGTGGTATCAATCTGCTCATTTAGCTCTTAGCAAGAAAGCAACTAAATGCATTTCCCAAATATCATACTCTTTCTTTAAGCTTCCCTTTATTAATCAAATCTCCAACTGTTAGCCTCTACTCATGGCAGTGTTAGGGTTGGCTCTCAACAAAATATAAACAAAGAACCTGATTAAAGAATAAAATAACAGAGATATATAGTATGAGCTTGTGGATCACATGATCTCCCTTGGCCAGCTCATCGAATGGCCCAGCCTCTGTGACAAAAGAGTCTGTGGCACCCTCGTCACAAAGTCAATACCGTGATAAACACTGCCCTTCACTTGAGCCCCGGTTCACCACTTTAGCAGCCAATTGCCTTGACAGTCATTACCTAACTAGTAAATCACCACAACCAGGATGCAAGTACGTAACACAGCCAGTGAATGAATAACTGAAAAAAGCAGTGAGAGGAAACATGTTCCTTTTATCTTTACGCTGACTCCTTCTTAGTGGAAAGTGAGCATATGTTATAGAAAATTAGCCTATAATTCCCCCCAATCCCCCCAATGGGTCTGGCAGTGAGTGTCATTCAAGATGTGGCCTTTCCTCACTTATAAAGAACACATAAAACACACATTGTGCTCTTGTAAAGTACTTGCAGAGGTGAGATTTATGTGCAAGGGTCTGGGTTTTCTAATAGAGACCAATGCTGTCACTAAAATGCTTTTGATTTACACTGCCAATGTATTGGAGTGATTACCAATTTGATTGTTTAAAACTGGGAAATGAAGTCTGATTGGAATGAACTGAGCAGATTTTAAATATTTTTCCCAGTTCACTTTTTTTCCCTCCAGTTTACGCATTTCTTTAAACACATGCAGTGTTCATCACCCAGGAGCCCTTGTTTGAAGCCCCATTGTCATTGACAACCCTGCTCCTCCCACAGGCCAGTCTAAATGTGTGTGTGCTATCAAGCATACAGTCATTAAACACTCCTCTGTTCATACAAAACCCAATACTCTACAACTACAAAGACATTCAGTGTATCTCAAACCTGCTGCTGGAATGAGCACAGGCGATCACCTCTGCTTTAGCTGAGAAGAGAACATATCCCTTCTCGCGGTTGGTGTCACTAACTTTGCTAATGTGTCTTTAATGCGGCCCGTTGCACGCTTGGATGTGGATATCAAAACGTTTAAATCGACCTGCTCACTGGAGGCAGAAGAGAGTCTTGTAAAGTGAATTATTGATGCCAGGCGAGGCTCCTCTCTGCCTAGGAACAATGTAACTTGCACTGGTGAATTCATCTGAGCTCTTTAAAATCAAGGTCTCTCTGCTCGCTTTCATGTTCTGACAAGGGTTCAGTCTCCAAGCCACAAGACATTCTTTGATTACCGGTGATGTCCAAGTCTTTCTCAGAGGCACCTCAGTCCTGTTGGGACAGAGCACGTTATTGTTGGGATACCTGCATAGTTGCATGATTGGTGTCAAATAAACATGGTGCTGAGCTACAGTGCTAGAGGTCTTTTTACCTGTAATTATGGCATGGCTAGCTTTCCACTGTGGGACTGCTGCCAGCTTGCTTTGGCTTTTATGGGGCTTCTGGTCCTTTCTTGTGGTTGTCATGCTGCAATTAAAACTGTCTCCAATCGCTGGGTGGCAAAAGGCTCTGAGACAGACTCTTGTCTCTCTCACACACAGACACACATATGCATGTGTACTTGTATACACACACACACAAACACACTGTGGAGCCTCTGGCTGGAGGCGATGGGAAAGCGTATGATATAGGAAAAACATAGTTAATTACATTTGACAGGTATCTATTAAAGTGCATTCTTAGACCTTAGAGGCCTTCACACATCTAATGGAAACACACACTCAACTGCGGCCCATGAATAATAGGGCTTCCCAGCCAAAAGCTTTGGCTTTTTTTTCCTTATCTCGCCAACATCAAGCGTCTGTCAGCGAATAGACAAATCACCGCTAATCAAATCCGCATAAGTATAAACCAAGGTCTTATACTGGTATTCTGATGCTTTTTAATTAGTTATTCAGGGATTCTTTTCACTTTTAAGTGAACGAGCACTTGAATCTCTCCTCCACAGAAGCACCAGCTTGCCTGTTTATTACAGACAATAGTAGTATGATTGTAATCATGGCACTTTTCCCTGATTTTGCAGTTAAAGAGAGGATGTGTGCATTGCGGATATACTTGAATAATGACCTGCAGGTGAAATGTCCAGATGCATGAATGTACATTTCTGTCCGATAAGTTAGGGGCAGTGCATAACAGGGATAGTTGTCTGTCCAGTTGGTCTGTGAATCTACCTTATTCTCTCTTGGTCTGTCGGCCAGTCTACATCTCCGTCTTGTTTGTGGGTGCTGTCTCCCCATACTTTACTGGTCTTTCATCTAATCTGCCTGAAGACTCTGTCAGATCAGCTGTCTTCAAAGTCAAACTTAGGTGATCAGTACAAAATATTCCAGGCAACAAGAAGACATACTCATCATTTAAAACATGTATATTAAAGAATTTCTTGCTTCATGGTCTTTGGAAATATTTGAAGAAATATGAATATATGGTAAATAAGAATATATTTTGAAATCTTGGAGAATGTTCTGATGTACACCAAACTATAGGTACACCTAATGAAAACTGCCACCCCATCATCAAACAAGACAATACTGCGAAATCACAGATTAAATTATATTAAATATTTGAATAACTGCACACAGCTACTACAGGATAATGTTATGGGAAGATGGTAGGTATGGCATGTAAACGATGGTTAAAGGAACACCTCAACATTTTGAGAAATGTGCTTATTGGTGTTCTCGCTGAAGAAGGAAGTTGTTAGAAGGAAAAGGATATATTATATATATCGTCTGGTATGAAAAATATTGATCTAATTCAAAATGTAAAACAGTAGTGTTAAACTGGGTGGCCACCATGTTTATATACCTGGTCCCTTGTGGGCCTAAGGGGAAATATTTGGTGTATAGGGTTATCAGACACATTTGTGCGTGCTTTTGCATTTAGGCAATACATTGTTCTGAATAAGGAGTTGTTTGTGGGGTCTTCAGAGTGGAAGACTGGTCACTGACTGTCTGATGGATTTACAGATTTGTGCGTTTGTTAATTAGCCTAGATAGTAAACCACAAAGGTAAAATCAGTGAGTGTGCAAGATTGCTTTTTACATCCTGATTTGCATCTCAGTCTCTCCTTTTACCACTAGCTCTGTCCTGTATTTTGTTTCACGAAACACTTCTCAGTTTTTCCTTACCCCCCACCTCTATGTTCTTCGCATACTATCTCCTCTCATTAGAAGGGCTTGAGGATCACACACAAAGCCAGGGAGAGATTATGATGATAGTTTTGTAGCCTGCACCCCTTTGTCTCTGTCCACATTCCTCTAAAATGAAAGACGGCAACAATTACCTTAGTGTCTGATGCCTCAAGTCTATTGACATCCATTTTGAAGAGCAGGTCTGGTTCCCAGCCGATGGCTATAGGTGCAAGTTTGTCTTTTACTGCAATTAATGTCCACGTCAAGATGGTTGACGCACTGGGAACGCCCATCTCTTCTGCAAAGTTGCATTGGTTGAGAGCCAGCATTTGTTGGCATGGAAAGCTCTTCATGTATGGGCCAACCTTTTGTAGAACAATCAACAGTACAAGTTATTTATGTATGAGTTATTGTTATGGACAGCTAGTCAGGACTCACTCTAAATATTACCAGAGGTTAGGGGAAAAGCAGTGTGTGGCATTTAAATAGACCGTACATGAAAGCGTGGCAATTTGAGAGTGACATGTGAGTCTGGAAAGTGCTAATAGCCTTTCCGAGCTGATTCCATCCAACCTCCTGCCAATGTCAGAATCCAGCTGAATTTGCTCTCCAAGATGTTCTTCTGAGGTGAAAGCCAGCAGTCAGTTGTAGCTCCACTGGTAGCCGTTTCCAATGCTTTGGTAGCGTAGCATCAAAGTCACGGGGCACACATATATTCCGCAGGATTAGAGTAGCGTAAAAGGACAGCCCCAGCCCATTCACTGTTGGCACGGCCGCCACAGCCTCGGCACAAGTGAGTTTTTAATGCATTCCATTTAACTTTAATTACTCCAATCTCTGCGAGGGCACACAGGAAGAAAAGGCCCGGGCGTTTGTGCCGAGCAGATTACCCCACTGCCCTGCCAAGTCCACGGCGCGCTGCATCCTAAGATAGAATTCAAATTCAAATGTGGGCTAAAGAAAGTGCAGCTGTCACCCCTCTGGCCTGCGAAGCCCCAACCGGATCAAAGATGAGCTGTCCTCCTCCCCTGCCCGTGTAAAAATGAGCTGTCCTGGCCGTGCCAGTGTCTCGTCCCCCTGGGGCACCTAATCCTCCTCTCCTGACTCCACACTGACAGTCTGAATAAAGGCATTAAACCCCGCAAAATAATTACCAATTAAAACGGATGGAGAAGTCATCAGGTAGTGACTGGGGGGAGAGCAGGCAGAGGCGGCAGAGAGGGATGAAGCTTCGGTGGGTTTCTCTCCTCCCTGCCAAGAACAACCTGTATTTTCTCCTTTATGGGTTATGGTTTTGCAGTTCTGGATGAGTGAGTGACCTTACAGAGTGGTATCAGACCAGGAACAGACTTCTGAAAGCTTCTAGGATGTCGAAGAAAGTTTGTGTGAGGCATCCCAACTGTACTGAAGCCAGAAATCAGTGCAGAAGTTTTATAAGCCACTGGAATTAAGAGTGGTTTGTTTTATCTGGTGTTATTTCATCTGAGCTGCGGCTGCATAGACCTGAAATGTTGTGAAACTATAGAGGTCATTAGAAATTTGGTTGTGTGTAACATATACTGTAGATGCGTCTTGGCATGTTGCAGGGACACGAGAATGCATTCAGAAGCATTGCTGTGTATGGATGTAAGGGCAACCCATGTGTGCTTGTGCAAAATAAACCTGGAATTCATGTGTTTGCGTGTTTACTGGCCACTGTGCTGTAAAATGAGCATGTGTGTTTTGTACCTGTAGAACAGTGTTAAGGGGGTGTTTGCAGACTAGCGTGCCATGAGGCCCGGGGCACTAATCCACCAGCGCCACACTGCCGAATCCAGGTAAAGTGATCCTAAAGCCTTCTTACCCCTCTCCCTCCTCTGTTCTCCCTGCTCCCCTTTGAGCTCAGTCTATTAGCAGTGGCGGAGATCAGACTAGTGAATATCCACTCAAAAGACCAGTCTGGACCAAGACCCACATTTTGACAACTTAATCTCCTCTTTGACGGCAGGCAGAAAAGGAATGAATTGCCAATTGACAAAAGGGTTCTGACTTGACCATATTCTTTTGAAATTCCTTCCTCTGGTATGGGAGACAACCTGTATTCCTGTCCTTTACACTCTAGCATTAACATGTGGTGCTCCCAAAACTCCTATACTTTGACTGCTCACTTTTTATTATCATTTTTATGACATAGAGATACTTTTATATCTTTACACATCAGTGAATCATTCAAATATATTTTTTTCTCTTGACAGTGAGATTCTTTGTAGGAGGACAAACAGGGACACAGCGTGAAGTTCTAGCTTGACTCACACAGCCAATAAAAGGCACACACTATAAATCAAACTTATATACAAATGTATGTCTATACCCTCCATTTTGTAATGCTGATTGAGCAAGGTGGCTCATTGCAGCATTTGAACTTGACTGCTCCTCAAACTGTAACTCGTTGTGGTATTCCACTGATGTTGATCACTTTTGACCTGAGGGACGGTTTGCCTTGCTGATATGACTTGTCTTTTGGTTTCTGTATCTGTGCCAGAATCACCCTGGGCTAAGTACACTGGGCGTGTACACCATTGTGGACATTGCAATGTCTATGATGCATACACGTGAACATGTAAGTGTGTGAAAAGAGAAGAGAACCTTTTTTTTTTTCATCTATTCTGTGGAACCCATAATTAGGCTGTGACTTAGACTCCCAGCCAAACATACTTGCTGTACACATACATATCTGTACACAGAAAACATACACTGCATTTACCTTCAGCAGAAATTTAAAGATGATCCCATGTGGGTGTTTTCATCTTTCTCTGTGATTAAGCCCGGGATCAATTTAAATCTTCTCTTGTTTCATCTCAGTATCCAAAAATTATTATGTTATGGTCAAATTATCATCTTGATTTACAAACTAAGCTTTGCTATTGAGGAGCCACGGCAGCTTAAAGGTGCAACTTTTATTCCATTTATTGTAAAGTGCAGTCCAGGCATTTAATGGCTGATCCCCTTGAGATGACAACGCTGTATTCAAACTTCATTGTCAATTAAATATTGTGGGACTGTAATCTTGACCAAAATAAGTCACAGTCATCCCATAACTGGGACTCGTTATGATGTTTTTTAATACAGATGAGCCAAAATATAAATTTGTATTACATGGTGTGCTTTTGGTTCATTGGATCAGCAATTTCCCTTCTTCTATGTAACTAACACTAACACTTCCACAGTTTTTTAAAATAAAAAATAATAATGTTCTTGCAGGACTTGTTATCTACTGTAAACTTTTGTCTGTGATAGCCTGTGTGTCATTGTGTCAAACTGGTGGAGCAGCTTTTGTGCCATCTGACGTGTGAATGGACAAACATAACATACTGCAACACACTAACACAGCATGAGCGAGGTATACTTTTTCAGGCAATAATGCAATGCTCTGTATAAACTTTCTTTTATGTCAGAGGGAGTTGTAAAATGCAGAATCAGCATTGTGACAGCTGAGAGGAAGATCATTGTAAATTGGTGAACTTGCTAATTGGAGCTATATTATTCTGCAAAAGGTGTTCAGACACACAGTAATGTATATAATGCTAAAATGTAATTAAATGGAGACTGCCTGTATTATTCAAAAACAAAGATGATGCTTTATCTTTTCAGAGGGTGACTTGTGCCATACTTGTAAATAACGTTTCTATTGACTTTTGTATGTAGACATGACAAGCATACTGTACACTAACGTTGTTAGCATGACAGAAATTGAGTTAGTCATTAGCATGTCATTGTTTCACTAAGCAAACAGGCCACAAAACTGAGGCCACTTTCCATTTCTGTCATCCATTAAGTTTTAAGGAGAAAGGACACCAAAATCAAATGTAGCACTTAAGTAAACATAGCATTCAATGTGCTTGAAAGTGTCTTTGATAAAAAGACAAGAAACTTTGTGACATGCTAAGGTCGAAGGACAATTTGATAATTTAAGGAGGGCAAGGATTTCTCTTTTTCTAAAAAGAAAAAGTTCCATATTAAAGAAAGAAAAGGCCTTCAGGCCTTGTCAACTATCTTCATTAGACACCCCACTTTAGTCTTGATGCATTTCTAGTCATTAGCCAGGACACAATATGTCACAATCCTCTTCAAAAGAGTATATACACATTGTTCAAATAATTGCCCTGTGAAGGACAAACAACCAGCATGTAAAAAGGCATCATTATTCAGGTGCAATCACTGGCAGGGACTTTCAGGCCTTCCCTCTTCTTTGCCATTGTTGTAGAAGGCCATCTGATGTCAGAGTGCCTCTATGCTAAAGTAAGAATTAAAAACAGAGTGATTTGACAAACAGCAGCATGAGAGTGCCTGTGTGGACTTAACAGTGGTGGAGAGTAACTACGAACATTTACTCAAGTACTGTACTTAAATGCACAGTGTCTAATTTCTGCTGATAAGGGTCTTTCAATTAAAACAATAACAAAAGATATTTTTGAGTTTGATGATGTTGTGAAGTAGCATGGGATCATAAGAGGTCAATTTCAATTCAATTAAATTCAATTAAATTCAATTAAATTCAATTCAATTCAATTTTATTTATATAGCGCCATATCATAACAAAGTTATCTCAGGGCACTCAATCACATGGAGCCGGTCGAGACCAACTCCCATAAATACCAAGACCCAACATTCCCACCATGAGCAGC
>JAVQJD010068035.1:0-22247 GCA_036023655.1 Nannoperca australis
CTTTAAAGTTAAGACTAGTTTAAAGTCATCTTCATTGAAAAGTACAGTGCTTTTCCTTCAAAAATAAGGACATTTCAATGTGACCCCAAACTTTTGAACGGTAGTGTATATATATAGATATATATATACTGCGCCTCTCTAGTAGAGGACCCGAGCTTAAAGGAAGAATAGACCGCCCACAGGGGCGAATTTACTGTTGCACCACATCCCAAAGGTGCTCTATTCGATTGTGATCTGGTGACTGTGGAGGCCATTTGAGTTCAGTGAACTCACTGTCATGTTTAAGAAAGCAGTCTGAGATTATTTGAGTTTTGTGACACGGCTCGTTATCCTGCTGGGAGTAGCCATCAGAAGATGTGTACACTGTACACATAAAGTGATGGACGTGGTCAGCAGCAATACTTAGGTACAATACTCAGGCTGTGTTTAATCGATGCTCAAAGTGTGCCAAGAAAATATCCCCCACACCATTACACTACCATCGCCACCAGCCTGAACCGTTGATACAAGGCAGGATGGATCCATGCTTTCATGTTGTTTATGACCCAATCATCCGAATTTTGCAGCAGAAATCGAGTCCCATTAGACCAGGCAACGTTTTTTCAATCTTCTGTTGTCTAATTTTGGTGAGACCGTGCGAAATGTAGCCTCATTTTCCTGTCTCCTGTCAACATGGCATTTTTGCCCAAAGAACTGCCACTAACTGGATATTTTCTCTTTTTTTAAGACCATTCTCTGTACACCTTAGAGATGGTTGTGCTTGAAAATCACAGCAGCAGAAATACTGAAATACTCATACCAGCTCTGTTTAAACTTCAGCAGATCGTCTTAACCATGTCTACATGCGATTAACTTTGATTTGGTGTTTAGTGTAAAGGAATGGCTGCCCACTGCCAAATTATTTAATCCCAAACTACATTCAGTGGTGTGAAATCATTTTTTTTTACAATGTGTACAATCTTTACTTTTAAAATTCAATTTCTCCCGCATATTGCATATATTAAATAAACATTGAAAGATTGTTGGGTTTGGATGATGAAATGACCTGAAGAGCATCACTGATGCTCCACTCTCCATTATAAGTGTTAGTGCAGTCAGCGTTTTCAAAGATTTTTATTGTAACAATCAATAGGTACATTAACCATTCGGTTTTATGGAGCAACAATACGTGAATAGACATTGAGTGGACCTACTAAAGACTACAGTTCTTGTCAGAGTTTGACGTACAGTAGATGGAAATTAATCAAGAGTCTGACAACATACACGACAAATCAACACTGACTCATACTGTAGTAAGCATTTAAAATCACGAAGATGAATGACAAGAGCTCGATAGGTTTCTAACAACATTGCTGTGTCTTTGACAGCACTACAAGCTCAGTGTTTGTGCTCTCAGTGCAAGTAAAAAAAAAAAGAAGATATTTAAATATAAAGCAGATGAGTGTCAACTCGTCCAGGTGTTTAATAGATTCATTGAGACAGCCGTAGCAGTCTGTGTCTAATGGTTGTGTCCCACTAACTCCTTTATTGGTTAACGATGCATATTGTCTTTTACACCTGTGACTCAAACAGCTTAAATAACACCGTACAGTGAGCAATGAGCTTTCACATTATAGTTGATCACCGAGCCCACCTCATCAGCGAAGACATCATTCTACAGACGAACAGTCATGCAGCTTATCTGAATGCTGATTGGCTGCTTGCTTCATGTCCTCCACCTCTCACACAAATCGATGAGAAACCAACCTTCACCATGCTGTACCTGCTCATTTAGCTTTTGATTTAATTGGCTGAACATGTCCCAGAAGGCAGAGTCAAGTTAGGCTGTCCACTGCTAAAGAGACAAAGGCAGCCGTAAAAAAAAAAACACTGTTGGGTGTTATTAGGCTATTTACTGCTCCATTTGTGGTTTTATGGCTGACGTGATGCTCTCAGGAAATGAGTTTGAAAATGCTTTGTTGGAAGACAGGGGATTATGAGATTGGGGTCCCAGAAATAGTTTGGCTGCACAGTGGGGCACTGTAACTCAGTAATTACTAAATCTCTCCTGTTTTCTCTGTCGTTACTGTTTCTGTTTTCCTTGTGACTGGCAGCCTTTGCATCTGTTTCCACACTTATCATCTGCTCCTTCCTCCCTTCTGCATGTTTCCAGTTGAAGCGAGTGTATGTTATCTCCTCTGTGTCTTTCTTTAAATATCAATATTGTATCTATTTTTGCTTTACTAACAAGTCAAGTGAAGTATCCACAAGCGACAACTATGTTTTCAAGGTTTCAAGTACCTGCAAATATTTAGGGATCGGTTTTGTGCCGTAGTTCCAAAATTGAGTACCGATACACATTCTGTGTCGTATTTCTCTTCGCTGTATTTTGATGACATTTTAATGGATGGTTACATTTTGCCTCAGTACATTTAACTTGAATTAATATTGACACGGCCTTTTGCTATTAATGTATTCTCTAACACCTCATGCAAATCTACTAATTCAGAGTCATTACAGGTGTTTTGGACAAAACTTGTACTTGTTTGCCTCAAAGTTAAGGGAGCCAAACAAGGAAACCTACAGCATGAGTAAAGGAGTCAGCTGTGCATCATGTCAATGTGCAAATCTTTAGGCTAGAGTTTAGTGTATGAAAAAATAATGAAACTTAATTATTTATCATTTTGCTGGGAAAAGCTGCACTTAGCCACCTTGCAGAACCAACATGATGAATTTGAAAAAAGAGAATAGAATGATAAACAGTCTTCAACTAAATCTGTCATTCACACTGATAGACACATATATACAAACGTAGCTCATAGGTCAGATGTACTCTCATAATATCTGACATTTTAGATATCATAATACATAAATCCTCTGTAGTCTAGGGTCATCATTTATATAGATGCATTTGTCTGAAAATGTTGTAACATTTAATTATGTCAATTTATAATGGCGCTAATGTCTAATGTTCCTCTCTCTGTGATATTTCACTTTCACTTCGCTGCACTGACATTTATTGAATCAGAACAAATCATATGACTGATGCGTTTTAAATAATGCTAGGACAAGGAAACAAATAAAGAAGTATTTGTATGGGATGTACTTCACTCTGTAGGATGAAAAACGAAAATATTCACTATTGAGTGCAGCTGTCTGTCTATCCACAAGATAGAATGGTACAAAAATGTGTACAAATATTCATGGTTCCCAGATGATATATCTGCTGACTTTGGTGATCCACCATGAGGTTGACATTTGTTCTCTCGAGTGAAATGTCTCCACAACTTTCTGATGGATCACCATGAAATTTGGTACAGACATTCATGTCCTCTCAGGTTAAACTAAAACCATATTGGTGATCCCTTAGCATTGGTTTATGACTCAATATAAAAAGCTGTTGTTGGTCTAACACCCCTTTTCATATGTTTTATTGAGGTGTTATGACACTAGGGTCACCACAGTGAGGACATTTTCCCACCAGTTTATAAACACATGGCAACACCGGTGTTACCGATTACGGCGTACATTTTACAAGAAAAGATATTCTTTTGTGACGCTCAATACCTGTAGAGCACTTACTTTACTCAATTCTCCTTACTTTTGTGCACTTCATGAGTCACATCTGACTCCTGTGACTCTGCTGCTGCTGCTGCTGCTGTATGGAGCAGACACTTTAAGTATTTTACAAATTAGAGTTGTTTTATTTGATGATCGTGAGCGCTGATACGCAAAAAATGAACTAAATGGGTTTGATATATATCAAAATAAAATAATAAAATATCCTTGTGGCCAGTAGGCAAGTGATATAATCGGTGTATACCCGACCACCGTGGAACATCGGTAACAGTTGACACCCACCTATATCTTTGTATCTTTGTTCTGTATGTCTTCACAGTTCAAATGTTCCACACTAGTTCATTTTAGAAAATTGATTGCATTCACATCACACTCAGAGTGGAGTCAGTGTATAATTTGACAGTTAAGCCATGACGTGAGTTTAAAAAGAAAATTGCTGCAACATTTTATGCTGATTTCAACCTGCATGAAGCATTTTAATCTACATAATATCCTTATCACATAGTGCCACAGGGGCAGCTCGTCTCTGTCTCTCTTTCTTACATTTACTGTCCCTCTCTCTCCTGTTCCCTCTTTGCATTTTGCACAGTCCGTGTTTCTTTTCTATCTTTAACTTCCTCTCACTCTTTCTCTTTTGTGTCCCTCACTGCCATAATGATATATGGATTCAACCACCATCTTGTAGAAAAAGTTAATTTTATTAGAATTAACATCATCAGAAACCCCATCAGTTGTAGTGCATGGTCAGATAGATAACAAAAGCAGTCGTATTACATCATATGACTATACAACTCCCACATTAAGCACTGTATAGAAAATGTAACTGCTGACATTAAAGTTGTTCTGCTCTGAAATTGTCTATTTGTTTCTTGACTGAATCTACACATTTATTCAATATGTTCATTGTTCTTTCTCACACAGACAACTTAACAAATCCAATAAAATGCAGGTCTATATGATCATATATCTCATTGACATGGGCGAACAAAAACACCCTCCCGTTCCTCTTGTGTAGCTTTTTTTTGACAGTGGCCACAGGATTTAATTGAGTTCCTGTCAGAAATATCAATTGTTCAATTTCTCATCTGTCACAGGGTCGAGCAGAGAGAAACAAGGGGCACTGTGGGAGGATTTTCAGAACGTTGGAATAGAAACAAATACAAACAGAAACATAGAGAATAGAATCAAATAGAAAATAGAACAGATTGTATGGAAATATTTCTAACACATCCCCATCTCCTTTGATAACTTCTGACTGACTGACAAACCCTTTTTATTTTCCTTTTTTTGCATCTCGTGTTTGTTTATCTTGCTGGTTTTTTTTCTTCTGTTCTTCTAATACTGAGTAAGTGAATTCCCATCAATCTGTGGCTGCATCTTCAAAGGTCAAGGACCTGTTGTCAACTTCCAGCACCTGGTGTGCTCATCATTTCAACAACACTGTTAATCCTGTGTCTTTAACTTGATTCTTAATCCTCATTAAAATAATGAAATGAACACAAACCTGCTTCCATGCCAAAATGAAATCCTTTGGTGTGTAGAGAAAATGTACAAATGTGGAATATGAATGGAAGGCTGATAGATGAAGAGTCTCACAATGTCTGATTCTGTATTGTGGACTGATTGATATTTGATATGGTTTTTTTTCAAGCACTTGAGTCAAGTGTCAGAAAGTGGTTTAGTATGCAGGAGCTTCTTTTTGTCTCACAGTAAACTGTGATAATTCTAGTTTCCTTTTCACTGTTAGACTTTGAAAAACACAGCTTGTTAGCTCCTTTTCTAACCATAGTGTTGGCGCCTATCCAGAAAAGTGTGGAGAATTTTTGTATTCTTACCAAACAAAAAAACATAAAACCCCAGATTTTACCCTCTGACAATAATCAGGCTCTGATAATTTTATTGTGAGAAGCAGTTTTGAAGCCATTTCAACCCATTAAAATTTCGAGAGGACACTGCCTCTCATGTAGACTTTTGCTTTTCAGTGTAATTGTTGCAGCTTCCCAAATCTTGACCTTGCTTAAAATGCAGGAGCTGGATCATCTCCAATCAAGGTTTTACCATCCTTATCTGTCTCTTTCACAATAATGTTCTTGTGCTAACTTTTAAGACATTCGAAAGGTCCTGAGTCAAGCTATAACACAGAAACCGTTCTTGGGTTCAGAACTAAATGTGCAGTAGATCAGCAAACGTTTTACTTTTACTTTTTACAAAAACAATTTTAACTCCCAAATATTGATATCAGTTGGGCTAGTCTTTCCCAACTACCTGAGAAAAATACCTGGTAAATGCCCTACTATGTTCACCAGCTAGTCACTAGCTTTGTGTCTGCTGTTTGATGCTGTGCAGGTAGTGTACAAGGTGTTTTGGAGTTTTTTTCGATAAATATATTTGCCTGCTGCCATCAAAAACAATGCTGATAAGGCGTGACAGTAAACCTAAACAGTGAAGTTGCAGGCCACAAAACCAAAACAACGACCTTAAAGCAGGGATAGACGATATTTTTTAGCACTGGCCCCATGGGCCACCAAGCCCCTAAATTTGGTGGCCAAAGTAAATTTTTTCTGTTGCCTACATGTAAAGTTTTGTAAAAACAAGTTATTTGCAGTATAGGGATAAAACTTGGTGGCCACATGGGCCACCTACATGGAGTATTTGGTGGCCACACAGTAACTTTTTGTAGCCACTGCCATAGGGCTATGGCCACAAAAATCGGGTGTAAGTTAAAGATACCAAGGATCGTTGACTCGCAATCTTTGACATCTTTGATGCTGTCACTGCATGCAGGGCAAAAAGGCAACTCTTCTTGGCCCTGAGACTCCCGACCAGCGTAGGGAGTTGCTTTGTGAGGAGCAGGAACAGGAGGTGCTTTGACCAATGAGCACAAAGCTCCAATTCCTCTCTTCTTCTACGATGAGGAAGCTGCCAGATTTCTGCAGTGGCATTGCTGGCAGGCTTCATGTAAGGGGGGTGGGGTGTTGAATAAAGAAGTTAATTCTTAGTCTTTGTACATTATTTAAAACACTTCTGATGTATAAAAGCTGTGATTGCTGTTTGCTTGATAGTGCCATGCATCATTGTTATTCAAAGAACTCAATGTTCATCAATGATTTTGTAGATGTAGTTGGATGTGTAGAGCCACGGGTTTGTCTTTGTATTGCCATTTTCCAGTAAAACACACTTGCCACTTCAGATGCTTCATATTTATTGTTCACTGCTTCCAAACAAAGACCTGCTCCTTTAGTCCCTTCACTAACCCTCTTCCATGTTCACTGTATTTTATTGGCTGAAAGAGATGCACTGTACTTGTCCGAGCCAAAGGGATTTCCTTTGATGTTTCTGTCACAATGTGAGCTTGGGAATGATAAGCTACAGATGAATTTCTGCTTTCAAAGTTTCCCTTTGATTTTAATGATGTACAGTAGGACAGTAGTGAGTGTGTCTAATTGGCTGAGAGAAATATAAATGGATATGCGCGCGCGCACGCACACACACACACACACACACACACACACACACACAAATACGAATAGGGACTCATGCGTACAGACACACTTATAGCATATATGCATGCTACTGTAAATGTTTTCTCCTATGTTCAATCAAGAGTAGTTTAAACGCATTTTTTTTTTTGATTTCATGTTCAGATTTTGTAATAATCTCCCTCAAAACCCTGCTCTCTGGTTTTGGTTGGATGACTAAATGCAACTAGGTGGATTAAGATGGCAAGGCTTTTTGGGGATGTTGAGGGAACGTTAACCTAAAACATGATATGCTAGCGTTAGTTTGGCTTTTTTTTTTTACTAACTAATGTTAGCTAGCTAGTTATTTAAAAACATAGCAGGTAGTAGCCTATATCCTTTCATAGGAATGTTAATGTTTGAATAAACATCTCTAAATAGCCTTAACATCTTAATCCACCTAGCTGTATGTATAATAGCAAGGTAGCTAACTAGCTAAATGGACACATTTTGATTTTAACTGGCAGATAGCTAGCTCTTTATAGTTGGTTTGAAATGAAAGCAAGCTAACTTTTTCATGTTTGTATAACGTTACTGAGCTTGACGTTGACAACACTAGTTATTGATTTTAGTACGCATTTTCTGCTGTGTAAAAATAACTAACTAAATAAATAAATAACTTACATATTACTAGTTACTTTCATTTAAAGTAAGAAGTAACTTGACTATATTACTGTGTGTGCAATATGCAATATGCATTAAGTCATACTTGCGGCATATATCCATGATAATATCCTTGGCTTTCAGGTGTTATGGCAACAACAATGCTAGTAAACTACCAACAAAACGGCCTTCAATGGGTGTGCTATATGGCTACTAGCATCCACACCGGCAGTGATCATTTGATTGGTTGACGCTTAAGCTGGCATTCTATTGGTTGGGGAATTTTGACTGGCTTGTTGCACAAAAAAAATCCAAGAGAAGAGCAGAAATCTGAGAGCAGATGTTTCACAAGAGCACAGAAGCTGCCTGAGAGCGAGAGTAGATTTGAGGGAGATTATTACAAAATCTGAACATGAAATCAATAAATCATCCACCCAAACTGAGCGACAACGCTCTTGATTAAAGATAGGAAAAAACAAAACATATACAATAATACAGACACGTACAGGCTTTCAATCCAAGTAGATGGAGCTACTTCTATTACACATTAATTCTGTCTCTCCATCACACACACACACACACACACACACACACACACACACCATATTGCAAATTAGTCCCTTCATAAATATTCTTTATGGGTTTGCTTAGGATAAAGTACAGTGAATTATTCAAGCTGAAAAGTTTTGTGGTATTCAGCAGTGACTTAAATATAAATGAAAAATGAGGAGAGAATATATTAAGTAGCCACACACACACAAGCATGCATGTCCAAACTTACTTTATTTGTGTACAGAGAGTCACAGAGATACTCTCTGTCTCTGTATCTCATTTCTTCTTCTGTTAACAACACAAACAGGCACATATGGGCAATAAATATGCACAGACTCATTCACAGTCTTTTTTTTAATCACACTTTATGTCTCTCATTTTGTCATTTCCCACTTATTCACAGTTGATGTTGTGAAATATAATTACTCATCTGCACTGTTGCACAGATATGTTTGATTTTTATTTATTTATTCGCCATGAAGTTGTCTTATAGGCCTGCAGAACGAGAATAAACAAAGATTTTCAGTGTTGATAGGATTGCAAAAAAGTCATCAGGATTCTTCTGCTATCCTCTTTGCAGGCCTGCTCAGTGAAGGTCGTGCTGCAGCTGAAGTTGTTTAATGACCTATAATTGCCATCCAGCTCCATGCTTGTCCATTACATTTATCTAACACTCCTACATGGTAGAGGGGCTAGCATAACATTGATTATTTTTATCCACCCAGATCATATCTCCTATCCCATTCTCATTTTGTTCTAACTGGTTATCCTTTAGTGTTTCTGTCCATTAATCTTTATCTCATATGTTTTTTTCTTGTTTGTTCATTACCTTGTATTTATTTCCCTCACATCCTCCCCTATCATCTTTCTTGCTCATCCTCTGTACTGTATGTCTGAATCTCAGGCTATACTGCCAGGACCAGTCAGCACATCCTGATGTGACTGTTTTCTGCACAGAAGAGTTACTTAACCCTGATAACTCCATTATGAGTTATTTGCCGAAATACTCTGCTCTGCAAATGACAGTCGTAATGAGTTACCGGAATAATAACTTTTAATATTCATGGTTGTAGTAATGAAATTTGTCTTTAATTTGTCTGTCCTATATAAAAAAAAAAAACTTCTCAGAGTTCACTGATTGGTTTTGCTTTCACCTGCCTGATTCAATTGATTTTCAGTTCATCTTTTCCAGACAAATATTTCATGAAAATTGAGCATGCAGGTTTCACTTAGACTTCTATGAGGAAAATATTTTTTAAGCTGTCCATTCAGGTATCTTGGATATTTTTGATTAAGGGATGAATGGTACATTGTCACAGAAGGACAGCAACTTTTTTTTTCTTCAGGATTCTGCTGTGAGATGGAGGCTCTGCACTGTGGTGTGCGGTTTCTGCACGTCAGCTCCCTGCAGGCTTCAGAGATGACTGGCAGGGAGTGGTGGTTGAGTAATGGGTCTCTTGCAAGGTGCAGTGTGTCTCAAGCATTTGAAGCGAGGCTGTTGAAGTGTAAGCACCTGCTATCACGCCTCTCATACAGGGGCAGGGTGCTGATAATAAACAACTTGGCAGCTGTCTGCCTGTGACATCATGCTTAATGCCCCTTGCAGCTTCCTGGCAGAGATTCAGAAGAGGTTGGTGGACGTCTCCTGGTCTGGGCTTCTTTTGGCTGAGAGCCGCTGTCCTGGCCAGAAGGGTGGTCACAGCTTGATTGACTTGGAGAGTCAGGTGGCAGCTTTCCAGCTTCAGGCAAGCACAGAACAAGGAGCAGAAACCTGCTAGAGGGAGAGTAGAGGATGCCACAGAGGCCAGTTTATCACCAGTCTCGCAGCTTTTCCTAATGAAGCAGAAGGAGCTCAGCAGCACAGGTCCCTCAACACTGTTTACATCTGGCCTGGGATGTGGGCCTCTATAACCCTTGATTTCCTCAGTGTGATCCGCCAGCTTGGCCGACAGACTGGGCTGACCCCTCTGAGAGTGCTGAAGAGGTTCATCCAGAAGGTGCTGGGGGCTCTGGTAGATAGTTATAGGCAATGTAGCAATGAGGAGTTGCAGGATGGATGTAGGGGGAACTTGAGTTCATCTTAGTGAAGATATTAGCAGAACCTGGATGCTTAAAAAGAAAACGGGATGCTGCTGTCCTTTATTCAACTTTGAGTATGGGGCAGTTTAAACAGACAGAGCTTTACACGTGGAATAACCTTTTTAAAGGTTAAATTCTGTTTATTCCTTTGAGAGTTATATATAATGATGCTTGCGGTGTTGCTTTACGGATGCCAATGTCGTTCAGTTGGTCGGTCCACCCATTTGGTCCAGACTGAAATATTTTAACAACTGTTCGTAGTGCCCAGAGGATTCATCTGAATGACCTTGTTCAGGTGATCCTGGTCAGGTTGAGATATTTGGTTGAGAGAGAAATATCTTAACAAACATCATATTGAATACAATGGAATGAAACATTCATGGTCTCCTCAGGGTTAAAATAACTTAGGTGATCACTTGACCTTTCCTCTACCACCATTATCAGCTCAACATTTTTATTTGTTCAATACTCTGCACAACCCTGCACACCTAAAAACATTCCCATTATCCGTACTTTGACAGCTAAACATCAGCATGTTAACATTGTCATTGTGAGCACGTTGCCATGCTGACATTAGTATTTCTGTCAAATCACTGCCCCACAGAGGTGCGTGCATGGCTATAGACTGTAAGTCTTGTTGTAATGCACACTGCTAAGGGTAATAATTCTATGTTATGCTTCACAGAGCAGAAAGGGCTGTGCATAAGCATAAAGAATTACAGACTGTGCTCACCTGGCAGTATGGATGGAGTCAAGTAAACATGAATCAACTGCATTAATCTGGTGTACCTGGGTATTAGGACGTAGCCTGGTGATTTTTATTGACTTTTGTTAGACACTACATATAAAGTTAATAAAAACAACAACATTGAACACTTACTTGACACTCAACTACACAAGTGTGTTATAAACAAGTACATTTATCCCCCAGCCTTTTCATGTCATATAATTACAGAATTTTAGGACAGAAAGTCCGTTTGTCCTTAAAGCAATAGTTTGACTTAGAGAGATTTGCTTTTTTGCTTTTGCAAGTGTTTGATGAGAAGATTGATAACATTGACATATCTATACAATAAATATAAAGCTGAAACAGATGAGCATAAGCATAAAAAGTGGCAAGAGCTAGCTTGACGCTGTCAAAAGATAAAAACTACAACTGATAGTTCAAATAGTTTCATTAGTAGACTTAATTGCTTCAGATTTCCTTTACCTAGAGCCAAGTTAGCTCCTTCAAGTCTTTGTGCTAAGCGAAGCTTCCATGCTGCCTGCAGTAACTTTATATTTACTGTACAGATATGAAAATGGTATTCATACTCTCATCTAACTCACAGCAAGACAGCTAAAATCAAATAGTTTCCAAAATACCCAACTGGTCTTTTAACCAAAGCTGATTTCCTATAATGAAGCATGAACTTCACCATTAACCACTGCCATGTACAATCAATGTGACAAAAAGTAGGGAATACAAATGACCAGTGTCACACATAACAATGTGTTTCAACAGTTCAAGCTCATTTCACAAATCCTAAGATACTATTGGAGGAGTCCAATAATTTTTCTCAGAAATGGTATTGACACATTTATGGATGTTTGGGGATTGTGAGAGCGGAGGATGCTTTGAATTTTAATATCACCCCCATCTGTCAGCTGTCAGCATTGTAGATATTGATGCATTCAATCCTGCAGTTGGGTTTGCATGTGGATGGATTCTGGTGATTTTCTCTCCATCTCCTCTTGAGTGCATAGCTTTGAAAGATGTTCAAAAGTGGGGTGAAGAGAAAGTGTGAAAGTTTGCTTGTGATGATGGATCACCTATCTCTTCTTGAGAACAGTAACAATTTTCTGGTAGCAAAATGTTTTATGGTGCCAAAAGGGAAATTCTTGCTTTGACATCACTGATTGAGGTGTGTTTAGAAAAACAACATGGCTGGTCAAAGCTTTAGCCCTTATAGAGCAGTGTGACAGTATTTTGCATCTAAAAGTGAATTCACAACAAATAATCATAATGAAAGCGATCTTGTCTTTTTCAAATGTTCAGTAGATCCTGTTGAAACTGAGAAATATTAAAAGATATGAACAAATTCAGATTTTTATAAAGACATTAGACATTAAAGTTTCAGCCAAAAGTACAACCGCAAAGGAAAGAAAAGTTTCCAGATTCGGCAGGACTAGGTTATAGGTTATAATATTTTATGTCAACTCCAGTCCATGGGGGATGGTCAGTGGTTGAAGAGAATATGGTCATGTCTGGGTTTATTTTTATTTTTTTTCTGAAAACTATATTTCATCATCATGACATCATGACTTTGGACATCTCCCAGGCTTCCTCATGTTGAGGACAACACTTCATCATTCATTATCATTCTTTGCACACACACGTACAGACATATATACTTTATTCTTAGAAAAAAAAACACTCCCCCATACACACACACACACACACTCAGCACATAGGAAATGGAGACAATGATGAAACATCAGTGTAATATTCAGGGTTCACACATCCAGAAGGACTGACAAATGTCAATCACTCCCTATAAGCAGATTATCATATCTAATCAATTCAGATTAGTGTGTGTGTGTGTGTGTGTGTGTGTGAGTGCGCGCGCGTGTGTGAGTGAGAGAGAGAGAGAGACAGAGAGACACAGAGGAGATCAGTAGGACCTACTGATATCTGAAATTGGATCACAAGATTAAAAGATCACTGATCACACAGTACTTTGCTATTGTACACACATTGGATTCAAGAACAAATAGACTTGCTGTCTCTGAACACTGGCAACCAAATATGTTGTGTGTTTGTGTGCATACAGTAGGTGTTCATTAAACACACATAAAGGAGGTAAAGATGTCATGTATACTTTGTTCAGATAGTTAAAATACTATTTCAGTGTCAGATCCAGTGTCTTTTGAGCCTCTCAAGGGTTAATAAACAGTGAATACTTGTGGATTTCTTTCTGCGATTGATAGAATCTCTAGCTGTGGCCGAAGAGTGGGGTCCAGTTTGGTGACCTCAGGACCACATCATGGCTTTTTGCTGATGAGGCAGATTCACTTGCTTCACTGGACCGCGGAGCTGAAGCACACAGTCCGGGGGGGGGGGGTTTGCAGCTGAGTTTAAACTGCTGGGATGTGGGTCAGCACCTTTCGCGTCTGAGACAGTGCTACTCTCCTGGAAAACAATGGATTCCCGCTTTTGGGTGGGTAGTAAGTTGCTCCCCATAGCAAAGGCAGTAATGCATACTTTGTACCAATCATAGGGGAAGAGATAGTGAAGCCTGAAGATAAACCGATCAATATATCTGTCTATAACAGCCCTCATATGTGGCCACCAAAGCAGTTTTCCTTGCAGGGTGTCTGGGCTCAACACCCGGAAAGTAGAACTGCTGCTGCTTCACACTGGAAGGGGCCATTTGAGCTGAATTAAGCAGTCAATCAGGATGTCTTTTGGACACCCCCACGGTGGAGGTGTTATGGGCATGTTCACATGTGAAGTGACCCTGGAGCCCCTGCTTTGCTGGAAGGATCACATATCCCGCGTTTTTTGGGAACAACTCAAACTCCACGGGAAAGAGCTGAAGGAAGTGCCCGGTGAAAAGTATGTCTGCTGCCACTTCAATATAACATCAGAACTTCTTTGTAGGTTTTGAATCAAGAGGAGCGTTAATTATATAAAGAAGAACAAATACTTTTATACATTTGTTTGCTACATTAAAAGGTTAATCACACTGTCACAGAAAAGACAAGCACACCAGATATTAATAATGGAAAAATACATTCTATAAGAACACTGTCATGTCTGCCGTTAGAAACTTTCTCTAGAGGAAACAAGAAACTCATTTATTGGGGTCTATGTTTTTTCTAACAATGCTACACATGTGGATGTAACAGATGATCAAGAAGAAAAATCACTGCAAACCATGCATGAAATTGAGTTTGCTCTGTTACTAAGCCAAACTGTTATGCCATTAAAAGTAGCTATGAGGACAGAGACGTTTTAGTGTGTGTTTTTTCTGTTCATAAAACATTGTTTTAGTTCATTTGTTGTCTCATTTTGTTGTTGTCAAATGTGTACAAAATAAAATCTAAATCATTTCTCACACCAGTTCTGTTGTTAGTGCCACAGCTTCACACAACGTTGGACAAAGAGGGGAGGCCACACATGAGCAAACTGTGGCTGCAGTTAATCAATATGTTCATCATCCACTAATCTGCTGATTTCTTTTCCCAATTAATACATTCATCTTTTTGTCTATAAAATATTGGAAAATATTGAAATGTGGCTGTCACAATATACATTGAGCAGACAGAAAAATATAAAAATGCATTAATATTCAGTTGATTATAATGTAAGACAAAAAAGTAACAAATTTGCACCTGTGTAAAGATACAATCAGCAGATGTTGCGGATTAATTATGTCGATCAGTGAATCGACTTATCGCTTCTGCTCCAAAGCAAACCAATATCAATAAAACCAAATTCTCCTGCAGGGAGAGGCCAAGGAGTCCTTTTCAGAGAGGGTTGTCGCATTAGGCTTTCTAGAACATGAGGATAATATTTCCTACCAAACAACGACTTGACAAGACTCTGAAAGCTTAAGCACAGTTTGTAAAGGAAGAGGGACAGCGGTAATTAATTGATGTGATTGAGTGTTGAGTTAAAAAGTGTCCACATTACTGAAGTTGAATCTTATGACCTTTGCATACAGAACGATACATTTTTAAACTCAGATCATCTGACTACCGGCTTAAAAATAACACACTATACTGAATCTATCTCCAGACCTTTGTTAAGGAAGTAATATGATTAGTTGAGGATCATTGAGTTCTGAGTCTCTGCTAAATTATACACACACAGACAGGTGGAAAACATCATTTTAAAATGGTTCAAATGAGCTCTGGCAATGAAAGTTGATATTCAAACAACAGCTGAAAGGTTTAATTTCAGCACTGTAACACCTGAGTGTGAATGTAATGTCACCTGACATACAGTACGTGACTCACTGTTTCCAAAAATACTTCAGCAGCGACGTTAAGAAATGTAAATGTGGAAATGTGAAAGAAAACATACGCGAGGTTTTGTCAGATTTCTCAGTGAATGATTCGGGAAGCAGCTCTCCTTGATTTTCATGTTTTTACATTGTCTTCCTCTCATTCTCTTCTTGTCCTTTTTCCTCACTAGTTTACAATCTCATCTTCTTGGCACGCTCTCTCGTTATCTGTTCTCTATCCACCTCTCTCTTGTGTCCTCTCCTGTATCTTATTGATTTGATCCTGTTGTCTCCCATAACACTCAGCTTGGTTGGGCAACAGCACAAGCTTATGATGCAGTAAAATGTCAGGTTCCTTTGGGAAGACAAGATTAGAGAGCTCAGAGCGATCCGTCTGTCTCCGTCCCTCCACTTCTAATCATTCCATTCTCACTCCTCTCTTCCAGTTTCTCCTCCACTTCTTCCACTCACTCTCCATCTGTCACTCTCCTCCTCGTTTCCTCTCCTCTCTTGTTATTACTCTTTCCCTCTGCTCTCTGTCTTCCTAATCCTCTCAAATGCTGGTTCTCCTAAACCATATTGACACAGGAATCATCTTTGTCCCGTTGAATTAAAATGGAACCGAGAAGATCTGAGTAGCTGCTGTCAAGTCAAAACCTTGAATCTGTGGAGGAATTAAGATTAATAGTTGTCTTCTTTTTTTTTTTTTTGCTCGGGTGACCCTTTCCTGGGGTTTTTAGTGGACACAGGGTCATGAACTTTGTTTGATTTCTATCAAAAAAAGACAGTTACAAGCGAGAAAGCACTGACACGCTGCAAGGTAAAAGTCAGACAGCGCTCTATAGTCTTTATTCTCGTCTCACTAATTAAAAAGTGACGGTTGTGAAAGGATATGTGAAGGATATAGGAGATCTACAGTCAGGCCTGAGAGACATTAGCTTTGCTTTAATTGAGAATTTAATTGAGAATGAACTGACAGCAGCATTAGCAGATAGATAGATAGTTTCTATTTTATTTAATTTTCTATCCCTATTGTGTGAATGACATAATAAAATACATTTCATTAGTAAAATAACGATGAGGTTATGCTTAAAGAGCGCATGGGATGTTACAATTTAGATATTATTATTAATGTAATTATGTAATGGTATACACACTATGTACTGTACTAGTATATTTGATTAATTTTAAGACCCAGGCCCAAAACAAAAGCTCTTAAGTTTTAACCTTATTATTAGCTTTAAATATTAATCTATGGCAGTTCTTCTTTTTCAGGGCAGATTGAAAAAGATTAAACATTTTATGTGAATAATTGCATTCAGTATTTATGATGGATTATATATTGCAGGTTGGCCTGGAAAAAAATGTGTTCACATGTGCCATCCGCTTTTTTAACAGTGTGCGGAACTCCCACATGCCGCTGGGAATGACGGGGTTAATTATGTTTCATTAAGTCATGTGTTCAGGCTTATAAAATTTACATTTTCTTCTGGTTACACACATTTTTTGTCAGCGCCTTCAAATGTATTTTGGTATGGTTTTTCCTTTATCTCAATTATTATCTCTGAACATTACACACACTTTTTATACTCCATACTGTGAACATACCATGCTCTTCTCTTTCAAACACTGTACAGCTGCTTTCATTTTAAAAACAGATATATTTTAATATTGTTATTGCACATTTTCTTGTTTTACATTATATTAGGGTCACCTAAACAATCAAATGCAATCCAGTACAACTGCTCTGCGTAGGCCAAAGTTATTGGTGGTGTGTTATGTCGAAATGTGTTTCAAATATTCTCCCTCCTTCATGTTTGTAATTAGGTTGGACAAAATATTAGAACCAACGTTTAATATAATACAGTCCAGTTCAACACCACCACCCACTATAACCTTAATAATAGACTAATAGTAGAATTATCACCTTTCTGACAATGTCAGAAACTAAAGTGAAAATGTATAAGCTTTGTAAAAGTAGAATTCATGGCAGAGCTGTTGTTTGTTCAGCTTCTTCTGGGGTTTTTATTTCAGTTGAGCCACTGTGTCATAATCAACAACCATGCTGGGGCATTTGCCAATCAGATACTTGATTGGGATAGATCCAGTAAATAAGTATTATTGATTGCCTAGTTGTCATCATACTTGATTTCTTATTTGTAATAAGAAAATAAATTGGTGGTTTTGTAGAAGCTGCAGCAGCAGCCATACCAGGATTAATCAAAATGTTGAAATGTGTGTGTGTGTGTGTGTGTGTGTCCGTCACTTTCTATGCCTGTCTCTCTCACATACTTAGGGAACGAGAGACTCACACACACACACACACACACACACACACACACACACACACACACACACACTCACATAAATTGCCTCTGCCCTCTTTGTCAACAACTTAAATAGGAGGAATTACAGTAAAAAGAACTGCACACTGCTGAAAAAAACAAAGTCCTGTTCTGTGCAAATAACAGAAATGATTTAATTCATATGTTAATACAAAACAACCGATCAAAAGAATTAAAAGAGAATAAATAAATAAATGTGTCCCAGCCTCATAGCAGTGAACTGAACAAAAAAAAGAAGCAAAAAAAAAAATAAAAAAAACATGAAAGGAGGAAATGTTCATCAGGGTCACAGGTTTGTTTACAAATGAGGGAACAGGCAGAACAAAGACAGTTTGTTGCAGCACTGGTGTGTTCAAAAGGACAAAGTGTCATAAAAGGAAATAAAGAGAAAATAGAACAGAGATCCACAAGGGAGCAAGCTTCTCCAGGTAAATCACATTACGTTGCCTTCGACTCTGAGCTGTTTTTCCCTGTAGAACGATTATAAGGTCAGTGTCACTATAAAAAGGCAGAACGCAAAACACCACGTGTGCTGCATGAATATTGGGTACAATAGCAGGAAGTTTTCATGTTGCTATGTAAATATCTAACATTGTAAGAGAAATGCTAGTTTATCACTGTCAAAACTCATTATTAAAGGTAATTACAATACATAAAGGTACTCGTTTCCCATAAAACCCAACTTCTTCCTGTTTAGTATGAGCTGTTCCCTACTGAGAATAAATAAACATGTCGGAAGCAAATTATTTAACTTCAGCCTCTTACTTGTTCCACCATCTGTCATCGTGAGAAACTGTGAAAGCTTCAGCTCCATTTGCACTCGAACAGCAGAGACAGAACAGCACCCTCTTACTATTTGGTGTTACACATCAATCTCCTTTAGTGTTACTGTGGTCACAAAATGGCTAAAAATCAATAAGATAGAAGTCTAAAAGAGCCTTTTGGCAATCAGCCATGGTGATGAATAGACAACTGGCCACTTAGTCTCAATGCTTTATTCACACCAAGACGTTATTACCTTTAAAAATAGAAATGAACACACATCAGACTATCTTGAATAGTCTTAATTAGTACTTGATGAATATTTGACCTTCTGCTCTTGTAGCTGTGCACATTTGGATAAAAACTACTTTTTTCTTTGCTCTAAACATTTCTAATCAGTTCAATCCACCACTAGTGTTT
The DNA here is from genome assembly GCA_036023655.1 of Nannoperca australis. Lineage (NCBI taxonomy): Eukaryota > Metazoa > Chordata > Actinopteri > Centrarchiformes > Percichthyidae > Nannoperca > Nannoperca australis. Next base: position 18,829 of record JAVQJD010068035.1, read on the forward strand.
ACTGACTGCACCTAACCTGGATCGGCTATTTTTAAAGCTTTAAAGCAATGGATTGACATTTTGGGATGTACACTGTTCATTTTATTTTATTTTACAATTTTATAATGACTTTCTAATGTTTTTCTTTCCTATGTAGAGCACTCTGAATTGGCTCTGTGTTTGAAATTTGCTATATAAATAAAGCTGCCTTGCCTTGCCCTGTTTTCTTTCTGAGAGTTAGATGAAAAAGGTCGATACCACTCTCATGTCAAGCCAGCAGCCAGTTAGCTTAGCTTAGCAGAAAGACTGAAAACAGCTAGCCTGGCCCTGTCTGGAAGTAATAAAATCCTCCTACTAGCACGCCTAAAGTTCACTAATTAAACCAAAAGCATGGAATTAAATTATTATTTAGTGGATTCAAAAAAAAGATATTAGTTAATTAGAGAGTTTTAGAGGTGTTACTTTTGGACAGAGCCAGGCTAGCTATATGCCCAATTTCCAGTCTTTATGGTAAGCTAAGCTAAACTAACCTTCTTATGACTGTTGCCTAATATTTAAGAGGCATGCGAGTGGGATCATTGTCACCCAACTATTGGCAAGAAATAGAATACACATATTTCCAAAAATGCTAAATTATTGCTTTCAGGAACAACACCAGTGGTCTGGAAAGTCCGGGAAGTTTGGAAAATGCTTGAATTTGCTCTCAAAATGTATTATTTATGTTGGTAAAAAGGAATTCTGTACACTTTATTTTTTGCAGTCACATTTATAGTAACATGTTAGATGTGATGATTAAATTTTTGAGAGTTTGGAAGTTTTTGGTTAAGGTACCATGAAAATGCTTGAATTTTACTCTTAACTCTTAAGTTGATGTAGTGCCATTTTCCAAAGCATTTTTACAATCTCTAAAGTATCTTCCTGAAATACCAATAATTTCTTGCAGAGACATGTTTGTGCTTCAAAATGAACATCAAGTCAGCTTTGTTTTCTTATTTTCAGACAATTGTGTGCAGAAACACAATTTCTGACACCCAACATTTGAAAGAAGACTTCCAAAAAGCATTTTACAAGCTGCAGTATGTTGTCTGAAAATCAAACCCAGAAGTCAAGAATATATGACATTGCATATGCGGTACAGACGCACAAAACGCACAGATGCAAAATACAACTTATATAATATATAATATATAATACAACAATTTTAAATTATACAGCTGGAGTGGCCAACAACCGTTATAATACAGTTTTTTCGTTTTCATCATGCACAACAAATTGCTCCATAGTGGGAATTAAAGTTTTCTAATGTAATCTGCTAACAAAATCCAACAAAACACTGCAGGCTGCTCCTACTGCGTTTTTGACCAACCAGACAAATGATTTTTGGTGTTTCCAAGTTTTGCATATATTTTTTTTAACAAATAATGGCAGCATGTGCACTTTGACTGAGCTCTCAGTGGTCGTTCATATGTGTTTGTGTACGTGTGTGGTATCCCTGCAGTTTTCTTTCATGGGTGCTTGTGCTTGTTGAGAGTGGGGTGTTTGTGCGAGAGTGTGTGTATTCACAGCATGAGGCCGTGCAGCAAGCAAACACATGCAGCCAGAGGAGACACATTAGGATTAACACACACAAAGCAGTGTGCAGTTCTTTTTACTGTAATTCCTCCTATTTAAGTTGTTGACAAAGAGGGCAGAGGCAATTTATGTGAGCGTGTGTGTGTGTGTGTGTGTGTGTGTGTGTGTGAGAGAGAGAGTCTCTCGTTCTCTAAGTATGTGAGAGAGACAGGCATAGAAAGTGACTGACACACACACACACACACACACACACACACACACACACACACACACACAGTCTCGTAAAGAAACATTCACAGAAATACAACTAACAACAAATACAAGTAGAAACAAATAGTCATCAGCTCCTCTGTTGTTGGTTTGCTGCCAAAGGCTGTTCTTGCTGCAGGCAAGGGGCAGTGGAGGTAGTATCTCTCAATTAATAAAACATTTACAATTATATTTTGTATTACTGTTTCTCACTTTAAGCAAGATTGTCAAATACCAGGAGGAACGCCTCAGTGTCCGCTTGGAAGCGATTAGACTCAGCCGGATTCATCAGGTGGTAACTACTGACAGCCTCAATGTTAACTTTTACTATCAAATATTAACTAGTCTCGATAGAGACTCTACGTTTCAATATTCTGATCAGGTTATAAAAAATAAAGTGTTGCAGCAAAATGCTGTATATGCAAGACTACCATTATATCTATTACTATTACTACTTACTATTTTTTATCTTTATTAGTACCTTAACCTGTCTGTGTGCAGCACGAGTGGGTAAGGGCTGATAAATCAGTCAGGTCAACATATATATTGTTGTTGGCGTACTTGTCAAATAGACATGCCAGATTAGGTTTGAGTGTCACCATTTCATAGTGACCACCAGAGAGCTCTGACAAGTTCATTTCTACACTGTAAAATGTTACACTTACTTTTCTTGGTCACAATTCTTTGAAAAAACAAATGTAATGAATCCGTATCAAGATTGTTTGATGTGTGTTAATGTAAATATATAAATATATTATCAGCTGATGTATCATTGGGTCATTATCATTACCCAAATATTGATTTCCCTATTGTCCTCAAAAAGCCAGTATTGATCGAGCTTTAGTGTGGGAGTATGTGTGTGTGTGGCTAAGTGTCTTAATATGTAAAATGGCCACAAAATTGGACAAAAAACATTAATAATACCTCTTAAATTTAAATTAAAATTTCAAAATCCTTTAAAAACAGCATTCGTTTACCAGAGCAGGACACACATTTTGGAACTATCACAGGATGTCTGAGGACAAAGGGATCTGGTGTTAAGGAGTGCTTGTTTGTGTGTGTCAAATGTTTAATTCATCTCACAGGCGAGCCAAGGACAAGAGGGAGGTTTGGGCTTTGGAAGTGTGTGTATGTTTGGGAGGCTGGGGTTATCCTGTTTGTGTGTGTGTTTTTGTTTGTGGTTTCTCAATGCCATCTGTTAAATAATGAGTCACCTGTGAAGTCTGTAACACCGGTGAACGGGTGTCTCTGCAGGACTTTTGTAATCGCTGTCAGGAAGAGTTAAGATTCACCTTATCAACAACAGATACACTCATATTCATACAAACACGTGTTAGTTGTAATTTCACAAATCCAAAAGAAAATGAACTAATTAATTAGTTCTGCAATGCCCATCCTTTTCTTATACGTGTAACTATGACTTCATAGTTGACCTCCTCGAAGGATCATTGTGGAATAAAGAAAAGTCCAAAGTCTTTTCTTGCTTGAAGTTGGAAACTAACCGGTGGAGCTGCAGCCCAGGTTTGCTGGTATGGAAGCTTTATGTTATGTTTATGCTGGGGGGGGGGGGGGGGGGGGGGGGGGGGGGGGGGGGGGGGGGGGGGGGGGGGGGGGGGGGG
>JAVQJD010068043.1:0-35260 GCA_036023655.1 Nannoperca australis
GTGTGTGTGTGTGTGTGTGTGTGTGTGTGTGTGTGTGTGTGTGTGTGTGTGTATAGACTCATGGTTCATGAGTTTCTGGTGGCAAGGTTAATGTACTTCCTGTCTGGACAAGGATGGCAGAGGTAACACTTAAGCTGCTGCTGCTGCCTATGAACAACATGAGGAAAGTTGTCAGGGTCGAAATTTCCACACAAACAAACGTTGCCAGTCTATATATAGACTGTGTGTGTGTGTGTGTGTGTATCACCAACTCTTCGATGGATTCCCATGAAAATTTTGTACAGATGTTTATGATTCCCAGAGGATGAAGCCTTCTGACTTTTACTCTGGCACCACCATGAGGTTGAAATTTTAGTTTTTTTGGTGAAATGTCTTGACAACTATTGGATGGATTGGCCCGAAATGTGGTTCAGACATTCTTTGTGCACTGTACTTGATGGAAGCCTGAAGGAACGTTTTGCCCCTAACAGTTTAATCTGGCCACACTTTTATGTGTCCAAAGCAGCACAGCACTGTGAAACCCAGTGTGAACTCAGCATTATGTAACTATGATTGATTACTCATTTAAGGCTTTAATGCCAACACTGAATGCAACACAACACCCCAGTGGTTATTTATCTGAGTTTCTGATGCAAGCCGAGTACACTGACAGGGAATCGAGGATCATTAAAGCCTCAAAACTCTGTTTCTCTCCCTGGGTAATGATACAAATATTGTGACACCATTTGATTTGGAGTTTGGACGGATGTGTTATGTAATCAGCTTGTCCTCCTTTTGTCTCTTGCCAGAGGAACTTGATTTACCAACTTAAGATGCCAAACAGCTCAGTCTCACAGAGCTGCTGAGAGATTTTGTTTTGCTGTGTTCGTTACGAGACAAACCATGAATCTTCCCTAGTCCTACTATACAAAATGTCTTCATTTATATTACTCTATCCACGCCATAAAAACATTGCATTATTACTTATATCTGCGTACTTTGTCATTTAGCCATGTTAGTTAGACAGGCACCTGACTTTACCTCAAGTGCCACCATGAGGTTGACATTTTTGGATTTTAGTCCACTAAAATCCACTAGTCCACTTTAGGAAGAATTGTAATAACTTTTCCATAACCTTTTATAGTGCTTTCATCAGATCAAAATTGCAATTTTGTTCATGATCAAATTCCTGCAAAACAAATGACATTCCAGTCTCAAATGTACTTTGTGTTTAGTGCTATTTAGGAAATGTTAGCCTGCTGATATGCTAATCTAAGCTGGTGAGGTAAACATCAGCATGTTCTCACTGTCCAGAATGCATGTGTAGATTGGAGAGCATTTCTGTTCTGTTGTGAGTTTGTTTTTTCACTCACTGGAGCTGTCTTTGTTTTCCTCTTTAACAGAATGAAAAGCCTCTGGGTCATTCAGCAAGCAGGTCCAGCAATATATCGAAGGTGAGCAAAGCACACACACAAGTGGAAAAATTTGAATGAATGATTGATGTATTTACTCTTACTCTGCCACGGAGAGAGAAAAGAAAGAGAATGTGAAGACAGGAGGGCAGTGGTGAAGTGAGCAGCTGTGGAGTAAGTCACAGATTGACAGGATATATAGACATTCAGTGGAGTGAGAGCAGCTGATAGATAACCTGCCTCTCTCGCATCGCATCACCCCAATCAGAGCTGCCTCTCTGATCAACCTCCTGAGAATAGATGTGTCTTTACACCTCAGCTCCTCAGCTCAGTGTAGCTCTCTGTCAGACAAACCTCTTCCCTCTCTTGTCTTTCTCTTTTTTGCCCTCCCTTCTTTCCTCCCTATCCTCTCACTCACTCCCTCAGGCAAAGCTACACCTTGCATCGAATCTGACCCCAGGGTTTCAATCCTTGTTCTCCTGAGCCTCTTATAGGATAAACCCTTTACATGTGCTAATAGATGTCAGGGTCACCTCATCACCACGGGACCGCTCCGGCAATAATGTTTGATCCACGAGCCAGTCACTTTTTAAACGTGAGGAGACTAGGGGGGGAACTAGAGAGGTGTATGCCTTAGTAAAACAAACACAGACCACTTTACATAAACTGACCCACTGATCGTTTACGGAATTGATATATATTTAATATGCGGAATCTTGAAACAATATTTAACCCTGTTCAAGGAAAATACTTCATTATTCCTTATTTTCAGATTCTGTAGTTTTGGCATTTGGCATTCTTGGATATGATAACATTTTGCTTACCAGTGGAATTTGGGAGAGCCAAACACCACAGCTTTATAACAAAGTATATTTAGGCAAGCAACATGAGAGGCCCAACCAAACAAATCCCCAGTTTAATCAGTTTATTGACACCACTGATTTGATAATGAAACCAAAAGTGAACAGATTCTACAATTGCATTGTAGAATTGTGTTGTGTGCACAACTGCAATGAGTCCAAAGTCTGTCAAAGTTCAACAAGGAAGTACTTGCAAAATCAGATGTTTATAATGGTTAACCTGGGTAATAACCTAAAAGTCACCTCTATATAAATGACCTTTGGCAGCTGGAATTATAAAACTAAGACTGCATGAACAAAAATAGCATTCTCCAGGAAGCAATAGGAATAGAAATTTCATAAGGAATAGTGCAACATTTTGGGAAGTACGGCATGTAACATCCTGCAAAACTATACTTTGGTGTTTTTATGCTTAGTGTATTTCCCAAAATGTTTAACTATTCCTTTAACGATTTTCCACAGGGTTTTGTTTAATGTCTGTGGAGAGAGCAGTGTCAGTCTGGAGCTGCTGTGGCAGGATAGTTTGATGTAATAGTATGATGAGTCTTAAAATAGCTCAAACCGATCAATTTTAACATGCCTCGTTTGGCTCCGATATTGATCTCACAGATCACTTTGGGACATCCCGGTAATTCCAAGCATTCAGTCTAGTTTGAACAGTATGTGATGACGATGATTCAGTACTTCAGCCAAGTCAGAAACACACAGGAGATGGCGAGCTAATCTGAGAGCCAGGTATCTCATCCGTGAATAGCGAGGTGGATTTAATTAGTTAGCGGTTTCTGGACACCATGCATTGTCATTGAATGTCCTACCTAGGCCACCAGTCTTCTGATAAATGTATGTGTAATTGAGTGATGGACATAAAGTATGAACAAACTCTTAAGTTTTGACACCTTCAATTAATAATCAACAGTCTGCTTGCCATCTGGTGTTCCCTGCTCCTTTCTAAAGGGAAATACCACTGACTGGCAGGTTTTAAATCTGTATTAATTGTTCTCTGAGCGGACGAGTCTGCTGGGAGTCTCATTGGTTAAAGAGAGTGAGTCAGCTTGTGATTGGAAAGGTTGCTGGTTTGAATACCTGAAAAAGGAAATGGAACAGAAAGTCCTCTTCAAACTCTTGACAGATATTGTCAAAGACTTCAACTAAAAGCACAAGATTTAACAGTGGATTGATATAGAGGTGTACTATTTTTGGCAACACACAATCTCCCTAAAACCACGTTCCCTGGAAGCTTCTTGAATCAGAATATGATTTGTGAGACTACAGAAGATTATTTAATGCATATATGCAGGTTCCCCGCTCTCTGCGGTATTGGCAGGATGAGATGGAATATTTTCATATTCCCAGCCGTGACTCAAATGTTCCTTATTTGCTGAAATAATATAAAATGTAGGTCAAGTTCGTTTATGATACAAAGCTCCAGAAAAAGAAAGACAAAGGCACTTTATAGATCACACCTAAATGTACAGCTGGTATGAACTTTCATTCATTTAGGCGCGTCTTGTCTGTACGAGCTGCTGACGACAGTTTAATGGAGGATCTTGACTGATGCGTGATTGCTTTCATTCGTTTCCACAGGAGCTCCAGACACAAACAAAAACAAAACAAACCCTACATTTGCTTCACTTGGCACAGTTTTAAACTGAATCACATCGGCTCGTGTCAGATCAAATCAACTATGAATGTGCTCGTATTAAATAGTTGACCTACTTAAAAGAAATATCTGTCTATATAAATAACCACAGCATCAGCCTGAGAGGAATATTTCATAACATCTCCAGCATGTCACGACAATACAGTCCGGATAATTTGTATGTGAAAGCTCAAACATCCCAAAAATGTGTTCATTCCGTAACTTGCTCTAGTTTTATATTGATAACCAGGCAGGATACTTGTGGTCCTTTCTAGCTTTGGATATTTTCCGCGTTGACAGTCGCTGAACTGTTGGCGTTTTCTTTAATCAAACAGCATTCTCCTCTCTGAGGATGACTCAGAAAAACATCTCCTCTCTAGGTATCCAGTTACCTGTCATGACACAGTCACACACACACCAGGAGAGAGAGATTTATATAATAACAGGAAAACAAGCTGCAGCATTTAGCCAGGGGGTGAATCGTTTCATAAAGATGATATTGCGTCCATCAGTGAGCTTGTCACTGTGGGGGGATTAAGGTTTATGGTTTTAGATATAAATGTATACGTGTATCCAAAGCCAAAAACTCATTATCTCTCATCTGCTCTGTGTTTGTTTGTTCATTGATTTATCTATTCAGAAGGTGTCTTTTATCGAGCTGTTTAAAAAGTAATTGTCTGGAGAATTGTGAAAGAAAGGTGGAGCTGAGGGAAAATAATCAGCATTTTTGTTAACTAAAAGAATGGTCAGTGTAGAATATATATATAAAAGCAGCTCTGAAAGCTTTAGTGGGTTCAGGATTGCCCGTTGATTTGGCAGGAGGTGATTTTCCACTTGGCGAGGTCAGGAGGCTTAGCTGTCGCCGCTTCTCTCTGTAGCACAGTGCCAGGGAGCTGTGGGATGCATCCTACACTGTTTGGGAAGGAATTAAACTATTACAGTCCTCATAAAGACACAAAGCAGCGACCCACTGCTCAGTGGGCTGCCATTGATAGTCAGCCAAACATCTGGGGGTTCTAACATTCAAGCTGCTGCAGTTTTGCAGCGTTTCGGGCTCCAGTGCTGCAGTGCAAAACCCGGGTCTGTCCTCCACAGCTCTACAAGACCGGTTCTGCTGGTCTGTTCAGCTTGGCAGACCACTGGTGTTGAAATCAGACACTGGGCCAAGCCCAGAAGAAAGTGCAGTTAATTGTTAATTTCTTGGAACACATCATAGTTTGTTTTGTTTTCTTTGTTGGCAACACTGCTCATTTTTACGGGTTTCTGCTGAAGCTGGCTCCAGTCCTCGGAGAAACCAGACTTGAATGGTTATTATTGCTTATTTGTCTGCAAAGTTGTAACATGACACCTACTCTATTGAGGATAGACAAAAAAGAATACAAACCCTGGTGGAAATGCACTTTATCTCGGAAGCAGCCTGACAACATTTACAGTCACTGCAACAAAGATACTATTGTCAGCTATGTACGCCCGCAGCTGTAATTATATTTTTAATGATTCAATCCTTAGATTCTTTGTTTTATTTCTGAAAAAGTCATAGTGTAATATACCCATTATAGTTTCTCAGATGATAACTTCAAACTTTTTGTTTAGTCTGACAAACCAAAGATTTTCAGTTTGCTTTCATATATAGCATATTGTCACTTTGGAGAAGATGTAGTTATAGTTGCTTATAAATGTTCTGTCGAATCATGTCAGCTCAGCTATTAAAGGATTGCGACAGGCATTTTGGCACTTTAATATACCAAACCATTTGTGTCCAAAGTGAAGGTGTACTTGTCAAAAAACTATTATTTTAACATATCCGTCTCAAAAGTCATGAGCCAGCTGTTTAGCAGTATTTATTACCTCATTCATTCTATTACAATTGAGCAATCTCTGTCCACTGATTTAAAAACCATGCAATATGATTGAAAGCTTGGGAGAAAAGCTAGTAAGTGGACCTTAAATTTGGATTGTTTTGTTATAAAATATGTTTAAAAAATTCAGATTTAGAGTTGGACGTGAAAGTGATGTTGATGAGGTGGACATTGACACCTTGGGATTGTTTTGTTTTCAAGGTCACAAATGGGTTGTGATGCTAATCTTCTATGTTGCTTTTGTTTTGGCATCTTGTCAACATCTGATCCATTCACATGGTCTGTTCAGCAATGTGTCCAGCTTGTTAAAAGCTTCTCACCGGGAGGCGGTGATTTATTGTTTCTGTTCGATATTAAAGGTTATTTTTTGAAAGGCCCTGGTAGCTAGAAAACGAGATCCATAGCTGTCTCCATCTAAAAGAAGAATGGAGGCAGAGATAATAGCAAGTGTGAGAACAGAGGTAATAAGAAGTAAAAGGAGGAAGAAAAGTATAACAAGTGAATAAAAGGATTATTTCTGCATGGATGAATTATGTGTGTATAGAGAACGGGAGTGCTCAAGGAGAGAGTAGTAGTTAGTAGTTAGTTATGATAACGAACTGGGAGACTGTTTGTTTGTTTCACCAAGCACCATAAACAGGTGTTCATACAGTTAGAAGATGATATCAGCCTGGATTATATCTAATAAGCACATCCGAGCCACATAATTGAATGAACCAAGAACTGAATGGACACATTTAAGTGTAAATACGCTTGTTTTTACAGTGTACAGTTTCAAAAGTAAAAAGTAGCAAGGCCACCTGACACAAATTTGAAATATCATCACTTGCAGCGTTTTGGTTATCCATTAAACGCAACACTCGTTTACTCATCAAAGGTCCTCGTCACAAGAGAGGGCAGTTATGAGAGAGGAGAGGCCTAATAGAAGTCTGAAGAGTCATACAGGCCGTTAGGAAGTTAATCATTGCTATCTCAGCTGTGTCATCACTCTGTTGTTTGACTCTAGTAATGGCCAACTCACATAAGATGACAATGTGAATGATTAACAGAGGCAATTTGGCACTGGGACATTATGTTTACAGGGCCAGAATAAAATAAGGAATAAAGATACCAACTGGTGCAATCAGTGCAGTCATGATCTACCTTTTTCATCAGTTTTTATTCAGATCTTGATGACATGATGCTTTAGCTAAGCAGCTGTCCTCACTGTCTTGATTTTAGTCATTGCTTAAGTGAAGGCCTGAAGCAGCATGTTCCACCTATGTAGCTAAATATAGTGCTAGTTACAAAATAATGTTTTTTCTTCTTTTGCTTTGATCAGATCTTTCTATCTCTCACCCACTTCTCAGTTGGCCAGACTCCTACAGGAGCCTCAGACAGCAGCCTTGAATGTGAACTAATAAAAATTTAAATATTGAAGAGAAATTAAAAGATCTGGTGAAACTGCAACCTTGGGTGAACTATTAAAGAATGACAATAGAAAAGAGACGAGTGGCAGAGAGAAGCTGTGCTGTTCATGTGCAGACAGAGAAACAGACTGAAGGGCGTAGCTGGACATTGAATTTTCTATTGATTGGTGTCAGGCCGTGAGCTATAAATTTCCCCTTAGTTAGAAAAATCGATAGGTAATTAGTTTCTTATTGAAATTACCAAGCCCCCCCATGTCTTTACATTAGCAACCCAAACACCATCTGATCCTGGTCTTTACCAACCCTCCCTGCCCAGTCTGTATGCTGTCACTCTGAGAGAGCACTGGGATGTTGGCTACATTGTTAAAGGAATAGTTCAACATTTTGGGAAATTAGCTTTCTTGTTGAGAGTAAGATGAGAAGATCGATACCACTCTCATGTCTGTACGCTACATATTAAGGTAGAACCAGCGGCTCTGTCTAAAGTAAAAAAGAAAGTCCTGGAGTCTCCGGGAAGTCAAATGTGTTCAGCCAAGAAATAAAGTTGGGATTAACCCTTAAATGCATTCCTCGGTTCTTTAATGACCCAGGACTGCATTACATTTCCTTGTTTTTCTAATGTTTTTTCTCTAAAAGGTTTAGTGGGTCACTAGAGACCTGAGGTATGTAAATGAGACATTCCTTATTCGTGGTATGCTGGATGCAAGTGATGGCGGCTAAAGATTGTGTTTTCCTGTTTGGCACTGACGATGCCAGACAATCATACAGGTTTTAAGACGTATTTAAAACATTCCATTGTAACCTTTGTTGACCTTTGTTCATACTTGTTTTATTGTAGTTGTGTGTGTGCACAGTTTTCTCATGCTGTACAGTGTTCTTTTTATATCGTTCAAACCGTAATTACAAGCGGTAATATTGGGATTTTCTGACAGCAACAGTATCTTCCACCGGTAATAACAACTGCATAAGTGACAACAAAGGGGGGGGCAAAAAGCCTGCAAAGCCATCATTGCTTTCACTTACATCTAAATAAAATCCAATATCAACACTAATTGAATCAATTCAGCTAACTTTTAAGGACCTACACAGTTTGTATCTTGTTCCACTTTTTAACAAACCGCTCCAAATGTATAACACTGTAAAAGCAACAGATTTAGTAAGTAAGTGATGTGTCTACAAGGCTAGTACCATCCTGGAATAATGCATGAACGTATCCAAACTGACATAACTAAAGGATTTCCTGACAACATTGCATAAAGGCAGCTTTATTACCCAAATTTACCAACGAGTTAACATAATCTGGCCAAACTGTTGTACTACTTGTATGATTGTCTGACAGCTCGTGTTTCTTGCACGTGTTTCTCCCATCAGACTTTGTTATAGGGATGTTTTCATGTTCCCAGATCTCAATAGTAAATTTGCTGAGTAAAGTTTTGATCAAAACCAATAGAAATTCTGTCCAAAACTATGTGAATGAAGCCCATAAAGTTGTAACAAAGCTTTTAAAATCCAAGATCATTTTAAGTAATCCTCATCATGGCGTTTGTGGAAGATAAATATTGGTGAAAGCTACAATAGATAATTCTGAAGGTATTTTCATTATAACAGCCTTCTACCTGCAGGTGCATCTGTTAAAAGATTCTCTGCGGAGGCTGAACGAGTCTACAGCCTCACGTCCTCCAGCTGTGCCTTTCTCAGTGCCTCATTCTTCATAACTTTCCCCTCTGCCTCGCAGTCTGTTTCCTCTGCGCTCCGCTCCGTGGCATCCTGGTGTTTTGCCTAATCTATGACGCACTGAGACAGATTTTGCGTGGCACTACTTTAATCAGATAGATTAACTGCGAGTATTGTGTTTTTCCTTTTTATCATCCCGTGCTTCAGTGCGTGACGCATTTTCAAGATCAGATTCAGGCGTTGATAGCCTGATAACTCTCACCACGACCTGGCAGCACAGGAAATATAATTTAATCCTGTTTGTTGAATAATGCAGTGGTTATTTCCTACAGTAGTTATATTTAGTAATGTTATGTGTTTTGTTCCTCAGGCAGGGAGCCCGACTTCAGTCAACGCTCCATGCAGTTTCTCAAGGACGTCTGTGTCTCCCTCCAGCCAGGATATCTGCAGGTACAAACCACTTCAACCTCATTTCACTCTTACTGCCAGTGATGTCATTTGTGTCCACAGTGATTTGAACACAAGAGGCCAATAAATTGAATCTATTTATCAGTCCATTACTGGTGAAGAACCTTATCAGTGGGGGATGTTGGCGTACCCTTTACCCTTGAGCAATACACTGTCACTGTGGGAACTTTGGATTTTATAGTAACAAATGTCATCCTCTGTTTTTCATCTAGAGGCAAAGCCCCCAAAACCTTATATTTTCAAATTCCTTTGTTTTCAAGTGCATGATGTATTTTCCATTTCTCTTCTCTTTTTTTTTTTTTTTTTTTTTGTCCTTTCCCGTTCCTTCTTCTGCTGTCCCGTACCACTGTCGTCAATCACGTTCCTCTTTCATAAACACACATGCACAAACAGCTGCAGTCAGGATCAGGACTGTCAGAAGCAGACTGCGGTGGTTCTGTTGAATTCTAATGGTAAAACCTGTCAAGGTTCAGAAGGTTTTTCAGTAACCACCCTCTGCACAGAGTCGCTACCGGCCTCCAAACACGGCAAACAACGAGACTGGCTCTCCCTGCTCCGCCCCTCGTCTGTCAACATCCGCCCCAACGGCTCGCTCAGGTTTTCTGCGTCTCTCAACGACATGGGCCAGCGCGTGGACAGTCTTTGTCGTGGGCTGCACTTTATAGACCGCACCTGCTCTGAGGGAGAGCTGGAGCTGAAGCCAGAGCCTGCTCAGCCACCCGTCTCAGATCAAAGAGCACACACAGTCAACGGCAAGCTGGCTACACCCACACACCAGACCCCAAATCCAGTGTTCTCAACACACACACACCCCCACCTCGTCCCCTCCTTCACCAACAACTACAAATACATGTTGGGCCTCCCTCCTGCCAGTTGTCTCCCATCTGACCCTGCCATCATAGCCCCTCCTCCTCCTCTTTCCAACACCCACCACCACTCTCATCACTCTCCGAGCGCCCACTTCCTCCGTCTCCTCCTCCCCTTCTCTCGATCCTCCACCTCGGCCAGTCTGCAGTGCTCTGAGCTGGGCAGCTACGCCTCTCACCTCCACATCACCAAGTCCTCTAGTGTCCTGCTGGAAGGCAGTGAGTCAGGGTTTCCCCCCGATGATCTACTGGGAGATGATGACGTGTTTGAGGAGGACCGGCCTAGTGCAGCTTCAAAGGGCACGGGCCAACTGGCAACCCCAAAAACGGTCACTGCGACTGGTGCTCTTCTAGCCCCCCTGTGCTATATGGATGAGGACAGCGACTTGGACTGCTGCCCATCCCCTTTGTCAGAGAAAACTGGGCCACTGTCACCCTATTCGCTATCTGAGGACTGCTGCAGGTGGGTGACTGTCTGGATGGTGTAATCCACATCCACCCTTTCTGTGACTTGGTAGAGCCCAGACCACCCCTGTGCCATTACATGGCACTGAACCCCAGAGCCCTGTCGAGTAGTGGAGAGCTTCTCATCCTGTAGTGTAACTACCCAGCAAAAGTATCTTGCACCACAGCAGCACCCTGCTCAGAGTGAAGCTGACGATCAGAAGAACCTGACACATAGATGCTTTTGTCTGCACACACTGCAACACTGCACACCTCCTCCTCAGCCGTCCCAATTCAACCCCTCCTGTTTCTAGTACAAAACTGTGACTTCATTTCATACCATTTCATTTCACTTCACTGTTAGTTCAGTGCCCTGCCATGTTTTTCATTGTGCTGTCAAGCTGTGTTTTTTAAATATTTTCTGATTGTTTCTAGATCGATGAGGCATTAAAATGTCTTACATGGGCTGCACAAATGTGTGATTGATTTTGCCCGTAAACTTCAAGCTTTGCAGTAGGCAGTTGCAATGTTGTGGGAAAGACAGAGGTTCAGAGGTTAGGGTACAACATTTAATAGTATTGAGGACTGGAGTGTCCGTCCGAGAAATAGTGGAACAGAGGCAGACGGGGGACAATAAACAGCACTGAACTGATGGAGTCTGTCTGATTGGGTCAACAGGGTCGCCATCAGTCTTTTTCACGTGGCAGTCTGTGTGCAATCTGATTGGCTTTGCCAGGCTATGTTAGGGAGGACAGATTTTGAGTAATATTTAATTACAAACCAGGTCATGGCTGTGGCCCCTACAGATGAGGCTTGCTAGCGGTAGATGTCGCCAAGAAAATGAATTTTGAGCCCTACATAGATCCCAGTGAGCCCTTCTGGGTTACAGTATCTGTTAGTGGTGCAACGGATTGCAGTTGATCCGTGATCCGTCCAGATCTCCCCACCTACGGTTCGACACGCACATGAATCCGGATTAATTGCAAAGTTTAACCATAATAGTGTGAGGTATAGTTTTACTGCCGCTGTTACCTACTTTTTGAAAAACAATTCCCTAAATCTCGATGCAGAGTTGCAGTGAAAAGAAAGATTGAGTGTTTTATTCGGAAGCGCTGAATTGTTGGTTGATATGATTATTTAAAAAGGCAGTTTTTCACAGTCCTAACGAATCAGGGATGTATGTTGAGAGGAAAAGAAGTGCATTGAGTGACAATCATGGCTAGCGGAGGAAAGGAAGAGCTTAAGAGGCCTCCCGCATCATTTAAATCCCAGGTATGGGAGCATTTTGGCTTCCCCATTAAATAACGAAAAAGGGTGTGGACATGAATGACAAAAATGTATGATAATGGTAAAAAAAATTCTTTATAATCCGAAAAATGATCTGTGATCCGTGACTCCAAGCTGAACCGTGAGTTTTGTGATCCGTTACACCACTAGTATCTGTCAGTCAGCACTCCGCTTGGCAACAGTTCACTGGGTTGATGAGAGTGAAGTCTTAAGCACAAAGCAAAGTCCGCTCAGCTGTGGTCTGTGCATGTTCTGGGTTCCAGATTATATGTTTTGCACGTCAGCTGTGGGCTGTTATAGAAACATGAGCTTAGAATTGGCAAGGTGAAGGCCAGAGATCAGGAGGCAGATTATTGGCTTCAAACAACCTGCGTAGTCTATGTCCACGCACACAAACACAAAACCACACACACACACACACACATTGTGCCAGCTTTCTGTCAGGTGGCTTGAAGCATGAGCAGAGGCTGTCCTCACCTGTTACACAGTGGGTGTGTGTGGGTGGTTGTTTTTCACAGACAAACGCCATGTAAATTCTAAGCTAGCTGTTTTATTGGCAACATTTCAGAAAGTAATGGTTGTAAGTCTGATAAGAGGTGTCTTGGTCTCTTTCCTTATCAGAAATGTCCCATTTTTAAGGGAAACCTAAAGGAACAAACACGTATGTATCTTAACAAATGTATTGAATGCATTACCTTCATCCTGAAACATTTCCACGTGTGATTAGAAATTGGAAAAACTATTAGAAAACCGTAAAACTCTGTGTCACTTAACCCCTCTTTCATTTGATAGACATGGCCAACCTCTGAAGTAAATACACGGAAAAAACGTTGCTACAAAGCATATCTTTTAAGCTTGTCTGACAATATAAACTAACTAGAGTCTATGTAATTCCTTAACCTTCCTCTGAAACATAAGTTTCTTCTCAGCAAATGTAGCATCCTGTTTTAAAGCAACACTGGCCACACAAACAGTCAAGTAACCTTGTAAGAGTTGCAGAATAAGGAGGAATTGGGGAGACGGCTTCCAGTGGTGCCGTCGCTAATTGAATTGTGTTTTTCTGTGATCAGCGTGTCCCTGGCAGAGTGTTGCGTTTAAACTGCTCAAACCAAACTGAACATGCTGAGAACAGGAGAGAACAAAACGCCTCCGATGTCATCCCTATGGATATCTGTTTAGCAGAAACGCTAAAAAACAACAGATTGGTGTTGAAAAATTCATTTGAAAATAAATACATAAACACAGGAGGAGGGCAGAGCAAGGAGTCACTTGAGGGAGGAGATCTTAAAGCGACACATTCGCAGAGAGTGAGGAGTGCAAAGATCGGCTGAATGCCACATGAGAAAAGTATGAGGAAACAGACAAGAGAGAACAGGAAGAAAGTGAATGCCCTGCCAAGGCTGTAACGTTGCCGAGCTTGTTTCCTTCTCAGCTTGTGCTGCTTGTGAATTCCCAATTCTGTTTTTCTTCTCACATTTTAATGTTGACATACTCTAACGGCGCCTCTGCCATCTTAAAATTACTGTTAAACAGGGTGTCTTTTGGCTGCTCAAGCAATGCAAATACAATTTTAACTTCCTTCGCATGGTTAACAGTGCATGGAATCTGCCGCTGCTGACACAGATACTGTAACTTTAGCTGGGACTTTGCACAAGGGTTTGGTATTATTCTGTCAAACGTATGGATTTACACGTTACTTTGAATGGCAAACCTGAATTTTGTGGTTTCTATTTTTCTGAGATTTGTATCTTTAAAGTCACATTTGCCACAGTTTATCTATGATTTTAGCTGTTTTGAGCAGGTGAAGCCTCCGTGAAACTTAAACTTCTCAGCTGAAGATCCCCAGTCTCTTCCACTTTTATTCCCACTGTGGTTCCATGTGGAGGAGTAGGGATTTTTCCACGGTTATCCCCTCCCACGTTAAAAACTATTCCACACTAGAATAATTTGTCAAATCAATCCGCAAGCGCCAAGCTTCAATATGAGCAGCCTGAGTCCAGATCCTCAGGCTGATTTTTTTTAGAGGACAATGTGTGGGATGAGAATGTTCAGCTCAAGATCTTGTGATCCATGCAAACAAACACAAACAAAGCAGCCCAGCCATAACCAATAGCAGTACCAAAAACACTCTTCCAGAGATGTTAATTGTGTCTCTTAAATCCTTTAATCCCTCAGTCTTCATTCCACTCCCTCCACCTCCTCCTCTATTTGCAAAACACGTAGAAATGACCTATTTTTATCCTCCTTTGTTCACTTTGTCTTTTAATCTTGTAACGCTTTGGCCAGATCAGTGAAGTCTGGAAATAGACATTCACTTTCTAACGTGTGTGGGCACGTGTGGGTGTGCATGTGCACCTTCATGTGTTCTTATCCTCTCCTGAACCGGGATAAAGACACCCTACTTTCTTCTCCTTCTGCACCTTTTTTCAATGCCTTTCTTTGCTTGTTTCTTCCTCCCCAGAGAGAAGTACCACTGATCTCTGCATCTCACTCAGGGGGAAAACAGTAGAAGCCTTTCCTGGTTTATGCATCCGTTGGCAGAAATCGGTAGAACAAAAGTGGATTTGAAGTTAGGTTGAAATAACTACTTGCTTCCTTTGTGTAGCTTGTATCCATTTAACCATGACGCCTCTGCAGGGGGCATCATGTGCACTTTTATTCTACATCCAACAGATTTTCCTCCCCTTACAATTGCTCTGTAAGTCTAGCCACAGACACCAGCTTAACCTTTAATCAAAGTCATGTTGTGGTGAAACAAGCCGCAGCTGATTTTGGGGCTTATTGCTCATTCACTGAGAACAAGGTCAATGTCCTGACATTGAATACTGCGATCATAATGACTTTAGCATCTGCTTCCCGCAAGTCTGGTGTGTGCATGTGTTATTGACTTGACTTGGAGGTAATAGGTTTCTCTAACAACCTTCTCCAACCCCTCATTTTGTTTTTTTCCACTGAAACTCACTGCTTTGGCAGACTGGCTGACTTACTGGTGAAAGTGTGTACTTAGTCTGGATTCTCACACAGTCTACCTTGTCGTCAGATGCACACACACATTCTCACTTACACTGAATAGACAAGACACAGACAAATACACTCCTCCTTAGTGTGGATGACTAATAGCTCCTGTCCTCCAACCTGTCAGTCAGTGTCCGATATGTGATCTTGTGGAGGAGAGGGGGACCGTTTTGGTGTGATATTAACAATCTGATTGGTTCCTCTCCTTTAGAAAAGCCTGTCCAACAGTCCTTAGAGGTAGCAGACATCTAATCAAATGTTCCACTACTCTGTACCTGTGCCCAGAATATCTTACCAAGCATCTCAAGGGGCTGAACACAATATCACAAACGCCCGTTAGGTTGAATGCAATTGCATGAAATAACATTTCAAGAAATACCAGATTTGAGAAGCTTCAAAATTTCAACTATGATTATTGGTGGTTTGTGGTGGTGTGTTGCAGTGATTCCCAACCACGGGTACTTCTGCAGTTGTCAGGGATTACATGGAAATATTGTAGAGTAGCTGAAATAATAATAACTACTACTACTACTACTACTACTAATTTAAAAAAGGTAGAAACTATCATTTGATAATATATATATCCACATAATGAGTCAGCTGAAACACCCGAGCATTACGTGTTGCAAATGAGACTCCGTGAAAACTGTTTGCAAGCGAGCGATATATGCTTAATGTAGTAATAAATAATAGTTTAAATGGTTTAAAGTAATGGATAAACAGCTATATATAGTTGTAGAGGTAATAGTTAGATATTGGTGATAGTAGTTGTAGTACAAATGCAACCTGAACGTTGACAGTTGAATTGTATAAAAATATATGGTCAGAGTGAATAACATCCAGTTTATAATCCATGCATAAGAATATGACGGGTGGGGTCGATGAAGGGGTACTTGAGTTCACTGATAGGGCTGTGGGGGTATTTGTGGGGTTGTGGTTAATGTGTTGGATGCCGTAACATTGTTGTTGATTATATTGTATGCTTTTATGTGTCAACTTAACATAGTTATCATTAGAGGCAGCTTGTATCAGTTCCAACAAGGAGACTGAGATTGCGACTGCTCCAACTGCAGGCTATCTAAGATTAGATTTGCTGTCTTCAATTTTGTGCGAGAATTATTTTCTGAAAATGAAATGAAATGATTTTCTGAAAACGAAGTGCTTTGAATCAAATAAGTTTGTCTTGATTGAGTTCATTCATGTGGGACATCTATTGTCCTCTGCGTTCAGGGTCTTAATATGCTTTTATATTTGTGAAATTATATTCCCACCTGCCATGCTTTCCCATATCTGATGCAAATGAGGAATAAATGAACATTTTCTACAGGCTTTGTCATATTATATGTACAACTAGAGAATGCTACAAGTTTCCTGACACATATCTTTCAAAACTCAAGTTTGCTTGAGTTTGGGGAAATATCCGCCAGCTTTTCATGCCAACTTTTCTTTTTGATCTCCCCTGTTTCCCTCCTATTACAGCTGTCTTGCCTCTAGCTTAGTGTTGACTGTATTCTTTGGCTCCCGTAGGATTTGTCACTGTGAAGGGGATGACGAGAGCCCTCTGATCACACCATGCCACTGCACGGGAAGCCTGCGCTTCGTCCACCAGTCCTGTCTACAGCAGTGGATCAAGAGCTCTGACACTCGCTGCTGTGAGCTCTGTAAATATGAGTTTATCATGGAGACCAAGCTCAAACCGCTGCGCAAGGTAAGTCGCAGTCTGTATGAAGAGGAAAGTTAATTAATGCTCACGTTCGTTAGTTCAGTCTTAGTGGATAAATTCAGGCTGTCGTTGGAGCTCTGCCTCCAAGCGTCCCGACTAAGCTCACATCACTCCTTCGTTATGAAGCTGAAAATGCCAAAAGCTGTCTCCAATCTGTCACGCAGATAACACAAGCATGACACTGAGCTTTGAAGCCGTTTTCATAAGTGTGTGGGGGAGGGGGGGCGAGGTGGGGGTTATGATTAATTTCAAATGGTTTAGAGGCAGTACACTTCCATTAAAGTCTCTTATCAATCGCTGTGGCCTGGAGATAGCAGGACACTCTAATTAAAATTCCTCCACCCTTCATTAGCTGCACAAAAGGCCTTAAACAAATGCTCCGCTGGTAATAGCTTCTGAATCCGGCTAGTGAACATTGAAGTAGTGAAGTTCGTGTGTGAGCACGCAAAGAAATTCAAGATGAGGCGAGGATGTCGGTCTTGGTGTGAAGTGTTTATCAAAGGAGGCTTGGTTTCATCTGCAGTAGCCGCTTCTCGTCAAAATGACATTGCATTCGTGCCATTTCATCATTTCGTGAACACACGAGAAATGCATTTGGATGTTGGGAGAGCCTACACAGCTTATTTACAAAACTGATCTGACGGTGCTGGCATTGTATTTTATTGTTTTCTTTGTGACGCTGGGGTCATTTCCTGATGATGTGTTGTGAAGCCAGTGACAGACAAGGTACCTGGACCCTGGTGTGCTGGTTCCGGTGTGCCACTTTTCTTCTCAATCTTACACTGCCAAGAAGCCTTATGTAGCATTAGATATTAATCACAGTAGTCAAATATTTAGCTCACAGTCTGAGCTGCTCCTGAAATTGTACTAGCGAGTCGACACTTTAATTACTTTTAAGTGTGCATTTGAAGACATGCTTCATGTGAATGTATTGTTGGTGCCTCATTTTTACCTCCTCCAATGTCCTTCCTTTGCCCTCTCGTGCTCCGCGTGACAGTGGGAGAAGCTACAGATGACCGCGAGCGAGAGGAGGAAGATCATGTGTTCGGTAACCTTTCATGTCATCGCCATCACCTGCGTGGTGTGGTCCCTCTACGTTCTCATCGACAGAACAGCAGAGGAAATCAAACAAGGTCAGCACAGACTCAGACGCACACACACACACACACACACACACACACACACACACAAAAGCATTAACGTAATGTCGTCATCTGTATTAGATGTAATGTTGCGTTGGATGCCCATTCATCCACAGTCTTCCATCGCCTTTGAGTCATTCATGCACAGTACTTAATGACAAATCTGTATAACTTTAGCGTTTATTCAGTGGTGTGAGTATTGAGTGTGAATAGTGTGAAATGTTCTCTAAGACTGGAATATATGTGGGCATAATTCCCTCGCAGAAGCTCAGTGGGCATCAAAGTCACGGCTGAGACCGAACAAATGTGTGGAAGAGTGTGCCGAGATGCTTTAGAGATGATTTTCCGTCTTGGACTTTCACTTGGATTTCAGACCTGTAGTCCATAAAGGCAAAAGTCAAGAGATAAAAGGGGGAAAAAAGCCAAGAGATTTAAAAAAAATGATATTTGCATCTATCACTCTAAGATCTGTTTGAGATATATTCTTTCAGAGTGGGGTTATTAATGCAAAGTGAGGTTATTTTGCTTTTTTCTTACTTCTTCAAGGGGCTTAGACTCACAGTGGGAATTTAAATGGCCAAGTTGAAGGCCAGTTCATGGTTAGTCTTGTTGTTAGAGAACGTCATCAATAAAAGGTTCTCACAAGGATACAAGTGTGTGTGTACGTTTATCTGATTGTTTTTGTGTGTGTGTGTGTGTGTGTGTGTGTGTGTGTGTGTGTGTGTGTGTGTGTGTGTGTGCGAATGAGTTATCGGCATGTATGAGTGTCACAATGAATGACAGTAAGGTTCGACAGCCATGTGACAGCAGTTCGTACCAGTTTGTCACATGCCTGTCACAGGTTTGTGGCAAGAAAACTAGACACAACAGCTCAAATCTAAATGTCTGAACACACAATGATCTTATTATTTTACTTTTGAGAAGCAATTTAAAGAAACAGTTTGACATTTTGGGTAAAACTCATATTTGCTCACTTGCTGAGAGTTAGATGAGAAGATTTATTTATGTATTTATACCACTCTTGTGTGTTTATACTAAATATGAAGCTACAGCCAGCAGCTGGTTAGCTTTAGTTAGCATAAAGACTGTACACAGCTAGCCTGGCTCTATCCAAAGATAACAAAATTGTCCTAGCAACCCCAATAAAGCTATCTAATTAAAGTTATATCTTGTTTGTTCCTTCTTTAAACCAAAGTGTAAAAATGTTATGGTTTTACCAGGGATAATAAATGCCATAGTCACTTTCTGGAGCCTGCTTGTAACCGTCAGGTTGCCAGGCAACCAGCTGAGACATTTTTGTACAGATTCAACAAACAAGGGATAACATGTAAATGAGTGGGCTTTAGAGGCACTGGTAGGTGGATTTTGTTACCTTTTGAACACAGCTAGCTAATTCCCCTAGTCTTTGAGCTAAGCTAGGCTAACTGGCTGCTTGCTGTAGTTTAATGTTTAGCTTACAGACATGACAGTGGTATTGATGTTTGCTGTTTGCTGATGAAGATGGCTGTTCTGTCCCATGATAACCTTCTCAGATATTTGATATTTGATTGATATTATGTGTATGTGCCAAACTGGAACCTGCTGCTGACCATAGAATGTAAAAGCTGTTCAGGCAATAATCCAGCAAGTGGTCAGCAAGCCATTATTCTCTTTTAAAACCTTTATAAAAAGAGGAAAACCAGAATAGGAGTTTAAAAGCCCCTTTAACAGACCCTAAAGGCGGCTCCTTACATCCATCTTGACCAAAGTGGTCAGCTGCACTTGCCTATGGACAGATTGACGACGCCATCCGCAGAGCGCTGTGTTCTCGCTATCAGAGCTGAAAATGGAGACGGCTGCTTTAATGATGAGCTGTTGTATCATCTGCTGGCACTACGTCTTCTGCCACTCATTCCTCTCTGGCATATTTGGTGCTTCTGAGACAGTGTACAGATGGAAGAGCAGGCTGTGCCTGTTTAGCCCAACCTGATGATTCAGACTTGTTAAAGTCCCTGGGGGCTGTCAAGTTCAATCACCATGGTGATGCCAAATAGTTCCTCAATAGTTTGTTTGTCCTCTGCCAAGTCAAACAGATCCACGGTTATTTTTTCCCCTCAATTTGCTTGCAGAGATTACCGCAGATTTAGATCTAATACACCTTGTATTTCATTGTCTACTTTGGTTTGTGACGCAGATCTAATGTTTGATTGCATGATGAATTACATGTGTGCAACTGTTGTTGTTTGACTTTACCTTTTATGAGCTCTGCCTTTTCTATCAATTTGTTTGTGTGTCTTTGGTAATACATGATACTTACACTTTCTTTACTCATGCAGCCGGAAGAATCCCAGGTAAACATTTCATCTTTGACCTTTTGACTTTCAAAGTGTGCCCCCCCACCCCCACCCCACCCGTCGGCCTTTCTGTCAGCTGTATCAAGTTCTTTTTCCAACTGCACTTTGCACCCCTTTCCTTCCCTCTCTTTCTGCCTTGATTTCCGGATAAAAAAGATGCTTCTTTACCCTAAAAGGCCGCTTATATTCACACCACCTTCCAACCTAATGAACGCAGACAGACTCGAGGAACATGCTGTGATTTATTTTCTTTGTTATACTTTGTGACTGGGGGTTTTGATTAAAACATACCTCACTGACATATTCTCACAGCAAATGACACATTAATGTCTTTTCATAAAGTTGGATGGAGTGCACACAATATGTCTTGCATAAGCGTAGTTAATACCATAATGATTATACTATGTTCGCCTTGTTTGAATTGGTATTCCTTACATTCCTTACTTATTCTATCATCAAGGGTAGGATTTGTTAACTCAGTTGTGCACCTTTTTTTGCATTCATATCTCAAACTACCTGAAGTATAAACACCAACACGAAAAGACTGATGGGTTGTAGGTCAGCTGTGTGTTTTCAAATTAGTATTTTTTTTTGTTAGTCTTTGCTTTTGAAGATCCCTTTTTTGACTATGTACTGCCAATATTTCCACTTCCTAATTTTACCTCTTACTTGTAGCATTATGTGTCAGGGTTTTTCCAGTTTGCAGAAATGCTGCATCTGCTTTAGGGGCCATGTTTTCTCAAGGTTTTCACAAGGTTTAGCAAATTTACTACAAATCAACCTTTTGTAAACCCTGCTGTAGGGTTTTAGTTTTGTTAGTGGTGTCAGCGCCTGAACCTCTAGGCCACCACGGCGCCCCCCCACTGTTTCTATTCATGTTGCTACAGTATGAAAATCAACTTGCAGACTTTAAATCTGCTTGGGTTAGACAATTACCATATCTGATTTTATTGATGTTAGTTATTTTAATGGAGTACAGAGTGATTTGAGCCCATTTGGCATGGGCCATAGGGATAAAATCCTATATTGTTGTATATAATTTTACATCACGTTATCGATATGTGATATACTGCATTTTATGAAAAATCTATTGAGAACCATGTCTAGAATTTCATTTTTTTGGTCTAACTGAGTGAATTAAATATCTGACAATTCAGGAAACTTTATCCCATTGATGCAGAAAAAATACTAAAATCCAATTTATTTAATATTTTTGCAGTGTGGTCTGTGTTTGACTTCTGCACGTTTCTTTTTTTTGTCTGCCCTCTGTTCCTCAGGGATCCTGGAATGGCCTTTCTGGACCAAGCTGGTGGTGGTGGCCATCGGCTTCACGGGTGGACTGGTGTTTATGTACGTCCAGTGCAAAGTCTACATCCATCTATGGAGGAGACTCAAGGCTTACAACCGGGTCATATACGTCCAGAACCGTCCAGACACGTGTAAAAAACTGGCACTGGAGAAGCCGCCTCTCTTGGAGCCGAGTCTGGATAACAAGGAGGCTCTGGCCCCCACCCAGTCAGACACAAACTCCTCCCAGTACACAGAGACCGAGGACTACAGTATGGAGGTGCTCCATGTCTGACCACTCAGCCCATGCCATTGGTTGTCCTACTCTTATTACACACACAAACAGGCCCACTAGTGAAGAACAGCAGTCATGGAAATGCTCTGTGACTGAGGAACGACCAGATATTTCAATCCTCCTGATCCCAGACTTGACCTACTGTCCTCCTCTGGTCGTTTTCATATTCCCAAAACTCCACAGAGACAGGCCATGACCATGACTCTCTTATTCTATCCACATTCCTCCCATGAGACCTTATTCCTCCCTTCATCTGCGCTCCCTCAATCCACACTCACATCGTTCCGTTACCAGGACTAGACTGTTTTTACTGACTTTGTAAATGTCTGAAGAGGCCTGGAGCATACCACTCTATATACACACACACACACACACACACACACACACACACACACCACATACACACACACTTGTATGTACACCTCTGGGAGAGCAGGACTGAGACAAATAGACTCACAAACGGCTCCGGAGGTCCACACGTCTCTGATACGTGGTTTGTTTACTTGTGGGTTTGTTAGATTTGTTCGTTTTTACCTCCTGTGAGTCTCGGGCGAACCTGCCGTGGATCAGTATGTAGCGCCGCAAACGGATCTCTGGAATATTCCAGCTACTGCCATCTCTGTTGCTGAGGTCTGTCAGCTCCGAGCTGGTCTGGATCCAAACGGGCCTTGATCTCGACATGCATCGAAGCACTTTTGTTTTTTAGTTCCCACAACAAAGCCCCACCTTTCCTTTTGCTCCTCTTTTTTTTCTTAAATATGAATTGAGTCTTGTAATGTTGTACATTGGGGAGAGCACACTCAAACAAACTTGGAAATGTTTGTTTCCGGGTTTTATTCGACATTGCATTTCCTCATACGCACATACAGGTATATATTAACCCTCCCATGGATGACAAAAAAAGGAATTGAGGTAAAAAAATGGAATCATGCTGAAAGAAACATTTGAGTGTTTTAGTCAAAACAGAAAAAAAGAGTTTTGAAAATGACCGGCTCATAGCTCTAATGCAGACAATGGAAAATCCAGCCAAATGAATTCTCTACCCCAACATGAACTTTCTGAAGGCTTTGAGAATGTAAACTTTTTAAAAAATGATAATAAAAAAATAAAAAAATAAAAAAAATATTCGGGGGGGAAAAAAAACAAACAACATTTTTTACTGGTCACAGAAAATTGCAAGATAATTTCCACGTCTTGAGAGCATAACGTGAGCCTTTGGGCATAAATAGCGTCGCTCATGTTTTTCGATCATGCGAATGACACAGTATTTACAGTGTGATATTCCATGTGCAGTTTTTAATATGTTTATTTGTTTGCTTAGTCACGGGATATGCCTTGAGAAATCCACAGCTGCCTATTTTCAGTGTGTCCTCCCTCTGCTCCCATTGTGCAGGCGGCAGATTGATTGACCCCAAATCAAGAGTTTTGATTAAAAACCAGGCAGACTGTAACTGTGTGTATTTAAATTTGACAGCTCAAAGCAAGCCTTGGGCTCGTTTTTCCTCTGCATGTCAGGACCTGCACATTTACAATCCATCTCTTCAGTTATGTCAACACACTTCAGCACAGAGTGTAAGGTGCAAGATGTTTGGACGCGATCATTACTGAGCATTTCAGACAAGCAGAAGTCTCAGTTTCGGTGAAAGTGTCTTGTTTCTTCTTGCCAGACTCTTATCACATGGTGTAGGATGTCTATTTTAGTATTTAATCACAAGGCAGCCAGCATGTTGCCTCTCATTTGATTTACTGTTTTTCTCACATCTGGCCTTATGTGGCTCAAATGAGACAAGTTGTCCCAGCGCCTCTTTTTTTTTTTTTCTCCTCAAAAGAAGCACAGTGAAGCACAGCATAAAACTATAAACTGTAATCACATTGTTCCATCATTCAAAAGGTGTTTTACATTTTTGACTGTAGCTCATTAACAAACGGGCCATTTATTTTGCAATAAAGGCGATGTATCGCATGCATACATTTGCTACCTGTACAGTATGCATCGTCAGTCGTTGGCGAGCTGACAGAAGCACCGCCTGCTGGTGTGAAGCTGAAGGTGCAGTCTGAGGAAGGCAGCAGTTGATTTCTCAGGGCGATGTGTTTTGGGCTTACAGTCATTGTAAGTGCTTTTTGTATATGTGGGAGCACAGCAATGCCAGGCTCATGTTGAGCCTCACAGCCATTCCAGCAACACACACACACACACACACATTTTTAAAAAACAGTCTTTGATACCAGTATACTGTCTGTGAACACCGATGGTCCAACAACACACCTGACAATTACTGCTCAGCAGCAGCAATAAATGAAATCCGCGCTTTGTTTTTTGCAACAATGCATACTGTACTTGTGTATATGCCCCATGGTGACTTGAGATCTGGATTTTAATATAATTTTACTACAACATGAGCCGAGGGAGTTGTTGTGTGTCAAGTTGGATTAAGACCTAGTAACGAGAAGTTTCTCTGAAACTTCAACACCCGCGAGGCTCAGTGCAATTAGACAGATAAAAAGTGCAATTACCCTTATGTTGTTATTCTATTCTATAGTTATGTAATGGTGTTTAATGTCCAGGATGTCCTCTGGGTATACAATGATTATTTCTTCATTTTGTGTTGTATTTATTTTGGAAAAAAAAAACAGATTACAGTTTGTTCATTTAAAAATCCCCTTTCATTAGTAATTTTATGCAACTTACACTTTGTGACTTTTTTCCCAGGCATAAATACCAGAAAATCACTTTCACTCTTTGTTTTGCGTTTAAGTTTGTAATTAGAGTTGTAAAAAGCTTGGTTGCTTGACCTTAATGTGAATATCTGCTCTTCCTTCTGGCTTTTAAAATTTTTGTTTTAAGTATGCAGAATACATTTAACCACAGCATCAAATTCAAACATTTTATGTTTTTCACATAAAAACATGGAATATTTAGACGTATACTTTCCTTGAGGTGGAATATGGACTGTGCTTCTTTTGCTTTTACTTTCTACTCATAGGAGCTGGCTCCTTTCATGAAGTTTGAGAAAGAAGTTTTGATGTAGTCCTGATAAAGATTGAGGCCACTTTCGGACACTTTTACAAGCAGGCATGATTCTCTCTGAGAGCAGCTTTTTCTTTCTGACTTTCGTTCTTAGTGTCTCCATCACCATGAACTGATTTCCTCCTTGTATAATCCTATTGAGTGGGACATTGATTGAGAGACCTCACTGTTCCAGTATTTTAAGTCTAGATTTTTCTGTCTGTCTTTACCCTGTTGCTTAAATTGTATCATGTCTGGGAATAGTGTAACTTGCATAAAGCTACATTT
Source organism: Nannoperca australis (assembly GCA_036023655.1). Classification (NCBI taxonomy): domain Eukaryota; kingdom Metazoa; phylum Chordata; class Actinopteri; order Centrarchiformes; family Percichthyidae; genus Nannoperca; species Nannoperca australis. The sequence goes on from JAVQJD010068043.1 coordinate 24,988, forward strand.
GTTTACTACTGACTGGACTTGAACATATATGACTGTTCCCTGTCTTATGATATCATTCCACAAATTTGTCTGTGAATTTACTTTGGAATAGTAACTGTAAAGAATTTGGTAAAAGTACTTATGTTTTTAAAAGAAATATTGATGTGTTTTCAGTTTAATTACCCATTATTGAACAAAGTATGTAGAATTAAAAAGAACAACCAAATAAAAATTAAGTTACTTTTAACGCTTTGTGTTTTTTTCAATGCATACTTAGTAAATAATGTGCTCTGAATTGACATGTAATGGTAACAAGTTTTATTAGTTAAAGTGACACACTTACAAAATATAAATAAAAGGTTAATGATGCATCTAAAATGATCAGATATAAAACTTTTTTCATCTTTTGTTTTGCACTTAGAGCTAGAAATGACACACTGCAGCTACAAATGAAAACGTTTTAATTGGCAACAACAATAACATTTTAACAAATTTTCACCCAAATAAGTGACAAATTAAAAAAGTGGTCTAAAAGCTAAAGCTTTCTTTTTTGTCACCACATCAACACATCAAAATCACACACTCAGCTGACAAAGATTTTTCCCAAGCATATCTGGACAATGTGCTGTTGGCAAAATGTTAAGTAGACACATGATAACCCTCCCAAATAAGTGAGTTTAATTCCTCATACAGCGACACTGTTTGGGATCTTGTCAGGGGACATGTTGTAGTAAGGCAGCTTCTTTCCCTCGTTCCTCCTCTTGATGGAGCTGCTTATCTCTGCCAGCTGCTTTCTGAACTTCTCCATGGCGTCCTTAACTGGCTTCTCTATGAAGTGCTCATCAGGATACATGCCCAGGTAAAGCTGCAGGGAGAGAGGAGAGAGAAGAGAGAGGTCATTGAGCCCAGAGGCAAATAGTACAAGCTGAAGCAGAAGGAAGCTTCTCGGGAAATTACAAATGTATCGTTTGTATCAAACTCATGATTGTTTTGGCTGGTCCTAAATACAACCCAGTCTGTCTCGAGAGGTGAGTGCACGCGCGCAAATGATTGCCTGTGTGTTTGGACATGGAGTGCCCTCTCCGTACCTCGTTCTCCTGGTACTGGCTGAGGGCCCAGACGGCCCCCAGGTGCCAGCTGGAACGTCCGCGATCAGGGAGGCTCTCGATGATCAAGTTTACATCTGCCAAGCCCTTCTGGTGGGGTGGGGGCCTTCGCATGGTAGATGGAGCATTGGGGATCCAGGAGCACCAGTCATACTACACAGTGTACACACAGACAGAATGTGCATGCAGTGGCTGTGTGCAATACATTTACTTAAGTACTGTACTTAAGTAGAAATTTGAGAAACTTACCAGTGTATTTTCATTTTCTACTATGTAATACTTTACTACATTTTAGAGGCGAATATTGTACTTTTTACTCCACTACAATTATCTGACAATACTAGTTACATTACAGATTAAGACAGATTTCACATTAAAAAAAACATTTGATAAGTTTACAAAATATAATGCATCCTTAAGGATTAAACAAGTGAAATCCAACCATTTGTGACCCCTTAGATTTCCCTTTAAACTTCTCCATGGTTTCATGGATGATGGTACAATTACCCAGTATTTCACCCAAAAAAAAAGCAACGTTCATTTTTTTCAGCCATCTTTCCCGCCCTATTAATCATCTCATGGCCCCTCAGATTCACTTGTGACCCCTAGGGCCTGACCCCTAGGTTGGAAACCACTGGACTAAATTACATTACTGTATATAAAGTCGTTGAAACTAGCAACGCTTCAACCAGCTATAACAGTAAAATCAGTCTCAGGGGCCACTTTTTAGCTGAACTTTAGCTGATAATACTTCTGCACTTTTACTTTAGTAGGATTTTAGGAATTACTTTGACTTGTGGAGTATTTTTACATTGTTGTTCTGGTGCTTTTACTTAGGTCAAGGACATGAGTACTTCTTCCACCACTGCATGTAATTTTTATAATATTTTATACTTTAAAATAGTCCCCTGATGATCTATTTCTTACCTGTCCGAAGTTGACGGCTGCATGCTGGGCTGAAGCAGTGAACACGACGACGGTCAGATACTCTATCAGCTCCTCACGTGATCTCAGGGACTTGGGAAACTCTGTGCACGGATAGAATTGACAAAGTGCCCCTCAATCTTTCTTTTTTCTTTTTCAACGGTTGCTGTAAAAGATTCTTGCACAATGCACTCAGATAGATAATGCAGAAATGCAGGAAGGGTATTACAACACTGGGGCTCAGTCAGCGACATCTCTGGCTTCCTGTCTTCACCCTCAAACCATTCGTCTATTGAATTTGTGATGCTGTCTGTTCCCTCTCATACCTGTCTTCTTGAACTGAAACATTGAAGGGGAGTGAACTGCTTCTCTCCTTGAAAAAATAAACTTCTATGTGCCAGTTAGTTGTTGCATTTTTGATTGTTGTTGCAGTGCTCAAAGAAAAATGATACAATAGGATGTTACATGTGCACTCACCACAGTGATCGAAGTCCTGCATACCGAAGCTGCACACATCTTTAATGAAGGCCTGGATTTCTTCGTCTTTCTGCACCGTCTCATCGCTGGTGTAGTAAATATTCACCACATCAGACACAAAACTGCACAGACAGGACAGGATAGAGGAAATAAAAAATGCTGTAACTTCTCTACCTTTGAAATTCTCTCTCTCTCTCTCACACACACACACACACACATACAATGGTAGTAATGTTCCCACACAACTCCCTGTTCATCCTTTGTTGTGACAGTTTCTCTGCCTCAAACACAAACAATGAATCTGTGCCATCTATACAAAGTCTAAAAAAAAGTAGTTGTTCCTCACCTCTTGGTGGCCTCCCACACCATGTTGCCGTCGTCTCTGTAGAAGTAGGTGGGCAGCTCCTCCTTGTTGTCCACACCGTGGGCCTTGATGATATCCGGGAAGCACAGAGACCTGAAGGTCAGAGACTTCACGGCCTTCTGAACCAGCTGGACATGACCGCCTCCACCTGTTGCGTTTGCCTTGATGAGGACGGAGAAGATACAGCATCATTACACATGTCACTCATTGTTTGTGCAGCTAATGATTGTGCATTTGTTCTCTTAAATCTGTGTATACGTATGTGGTTGCGTCCAATCTAAAGCAAAGAAACCCCAAACAGCTACATATAACTTTGACATTGTCATTTTCTGAATAATATTTAGTGAAAGACATGAATAGGCCTCTTCCAGCACATTATTTCAGCACATTATAGTTTATGTCTCATTTGTTCCTGAGTATGTCATGTTGTGACCAAATAGCCTCTTCATCAGTATAAAAAAAATTAGCAGGTTAATGCTGCTTTTGTCTGTCCTTTCCCTCTTTTCCTATTTATTTTTTTTACCTCTTTTTCTCTTAACAAGAACAATCGGCCCCCGCTCAGTTTTTCGCTTTCTACGCTGCTCTTCTACACATGCACAAACTCACCTTGTCAAAGATACCGCACTCGCAAATGAGCTGCTCTCTGGCCTTGGTGTTGATAGCGATGGTAAAACGAATGTGTGGGACAAGTAGCTGGGAGAGGGAACATCAATCCATAAATCAATCAATCAGTCGGTTCATTAGTCAGTAAATTAATGAGTCAGAGTTTTACCTTATACACAGGGTGAACAGCGGGTAGCTGCCTGTACATGGCAATAGCAAACACCTCTGTCATCAGATGTGTCCTGAGCAGGTGTGTGATGGTCTGGTGGTACTGGAAGTCAGCCGAGCGGACCCAGATCTTCGCCAGCAGCCAGTCATACTGACCATCAGTGGGCAGAAAAATTGGGTTGTCTTCACCTGGAGTCTGCCCGAGCTGGAGAAGACAGAGCAGGGACAGAAACATGTCAACTGTAAGAGGACATGTCCCTCATGGTATAACACACACCTGCTGCTGCTCATCACCACTGTACCTGTATGGCTATGGGCAGGATCTTGTTCTGAGCGTTCTTGTAGAGCAGACAGATTGGAGCTGCCAGGTACTGCAGTGTGCACGGGTCTGTGCAGTTAGCAGTGATGCCGTCTAACACCTCATAGTCTACTATGTAAATGTTTCCTGCCTGGGGCAACATTGATTTACATTGTACATCGGTGGGAGAATTAAACAGAGAGATAACATTTGGACCACGAAGGTTTTTTTGGAAAATGAAGTTACTTAAATTCAAATAAGCAGATATAGCCATGTCTACCTCTACTTCCTGCTCCAGAGTCCGCTCTCGCTCCAGGCTGACGGAAACCATGTCATGAGTGACAGGAAACTTTTCAGGAAGTTTGGTGCACTTTTGGATCATTACGGGGTTGCAGCCATTCAGAAATTGGTACCCAAACATGAAGTCCTCCTTCCAGTGTTTCATCACATACTCTGGAAAGTACATAATAAAATAATATAATGTAATGTAATGTTATATAATATAATATAATATAATATAATATAATATAATATAATATATGAGGCTGACCTGAGATTGTGTTTTTGATTCTCACAAAGATTTTCTCAAAGTCGGCGAAGTCACTCCAGGAGGACTGGAACATGTGCATGAACTGGTTCACAAACAGGTTCTCTATTCTGGGAAATCATGGTTATCATCATCATCATCATCATCATCATCATTCTCTCAACAGACTCTTATCCACATACATTCATCATTATCATATTTGTCACCATATTCACATCAAAAAGGTCAAAGTATCTGAACTGTGATGCATTTTCGTGTAATGTGTCAATTACACACTGTAATTAAAATGAGTTGTGGAAAAGAAACTGACGTGTTATACTATATATGTAGTTGTGTTAAAAATGCAAATGCAAATTCACTTCACATTTCTGTCCACAAACATGCAGCATTTCTATCAACACCTTTGAAGCTCACTGTGGAAAATTGCATGACTCATTTTCCATCTCAACTACCCCTCCATTTCACAAATCAGACATCATTATACATCATTTTCAAAGGTTTTGCAATTTTGAGCTTTGTTCTGAACTACCGCATGATGCAAACAGTTATTGTGTCTATGTGCAAGCTCACACGGCTGCATGAAAGCGCAATGCAAATGTCCCCGGTTATATACACACAATGATGCCTGTTATTCCAGGTAAACCTGAGTGCAGAAAATAGAATCATGTCATCAGGCTGGAGCTCAACATCCGATTGAAAAACACCTCCAAGGTTAAAGCTCCATGGACTCTGCTCTGTACATAGGGGCATCAGCTGCAAACCTACTGTACTACTGTAAACCTGGTCAAGCTTTACTGCAGCAGGCTGATATACGGAGCACATACGCCTTACTGTAGTTCAGTACAAAGTCCACTCCCTTCTCACTGTCAAACTGGATGTCCCGAGGCAAATCCTTGTGTCTGTTAGCATCTATGCTCATGGGAAAGCCTGGCTGCCACTCCTTCCATCTATAAAGGACAAAGGTGTTGTTAGTGAGCGGCATCAGCCTACTATAACATGCAATCACAAACTGCATGTGCAGAGTGAACTTGCCTGTAGGTTTTTCTCCTCATTACCAGCTCTTTTTGTCTGTGCTGCTTCACCAGGCTGGTCTTATCATCCTGAGGCAGATGTGCTACAACAGACACCAAAGTGAGGAATGGAGCAGAGCAGAGCTTGTTTGTTTAACCTGTGTTTTTGCTCTGCAGACTGTGAATGATGAAAAAGAGGGTACAGGTAATCTATTAAATGAACTGATGACTCTACCTCGTCCATCCCGCAGCACTACTTCCTTGTCATCCACCAACCAGCAGAAGCAGGGGAACTCCACATAGTCTCCATACGGGGTCTTGACTGTGATGTACCTGCAGTACCAGTCGTCCTGCACCCAGTACTTCTTCTTCTCAATCTTCACCAGCACAATCTCTCCCAGGTTCTCCTCGACCCTCACTTCATAGGAGTCCACCTGCAATTTAGTTGGCAGCTAAATGAATAGTGTGTGCTGGAAGAATAGTGTCATTTACTGAATCAGGTGTGTGTTATTAGTTTAGTGTCACCAGTAAGGGAAACATATTTCACCTCACCACATTATGCTTTTTGTAAGGAATTTGAATTTTACAAATGATATCACATGTGAAACAGGAGTTCACATTAATTCATAAAAAAGATCTAAATGTTGTTGTTTTTTTTATTATTTGTAAGGGGCTTGCCCTTAGTCATGTTAGTAGATGAGCTGGACAGAAGTATATTTAAAACTATATATATTTACAAACTGCATAGCAAGTTTGACATATGCAATGCAGAGGCAGTTGCTGGATGCTAAAATATATGATTTTAACATTTTATATTAAGTTGTAAATTAAATAAATAAATGCAAACACATTATTTAGCTCAATGAATAAATGTCAAAATAAGTTTTAATAAATAGTTACATTTTATTTTGATTCCTCATCCCAAAGGAATGAACACAGCTCAACAACCATTTTTTTACATTATTTATTTTTACCTATATTTTATTTTACTTTTATATCGTCTCTATTTTATGTCTTTACTGTGAAACTATGTAAAGTTTGAGCTAGGAAGGTGCTCTATAAATAAACTACTCATTTCACTTATATCTCATCATCTTTAGGCAATATTTATAATTTGAAACAAAAAACAAAAGGTGCAAGAGTGTATCTGTCACTAGACTTGGTCTCTGCAGAATAAACTGATGGCAGCAGTTTAATTAGTCAAGAATACATTTTAGTGATATTGTAGAGGGACCTCCACTTTGTACATTTTGTGTACAATATAACATGAAAGGCGACAAACCTAATATTTTCCATTAAAATGTGATTTGTGTTCTTCAGCACTCATTTTAAAACCGACTCAGGTAAAATCTGTCGGAAGCCTCTTCATCTTTTATATTAACATGCACAAACCTAGTGTTTGTGTGCAGCTGTTGATGCTCATCATTCATTAGAAGATAAAAATGTATCTAAGTGCTCATACAGCAGTGCAGCATCACTTACCGCCCCTCTCTCAAAGTCATTGTACAGAGGTTTGTCAAGCAGTGTTCTTTCGCTGCATCGCTCCGTGCCCACCAGTGTAATGTAGATATAGTCATCTGTCCCTGCGAACCACTGGCTCCCTGTGGAAACAGTCACTGTGTAAGAAGGCATAGTGGTCACACGGGATGAAGAGGACTCCAAAAAATGTCCAAACGCCCTTTGAAGATGAAGGAATCTGCACAAAAGAAATTCTACTATGACCCACGAAACGTTCCTCTCAAAATCTGAGTGAAGTTCAGTTTCCCCTTTTTGCTCTAAATGCTCTTTGCTTCACTGATGTACACTTCTCCTCATTACTCTTGCACAAACACCAAGAAAAGTTTGTAATCAGGCAGAAGAGTGAGGAGGTAGGTGCAGGACACAGACAAGCTCTCACCCCTGTGATATCAGTGATCCCTTATACTGCAAATGAGGTCAGAATGTAATATGACCGTCCTTCTTAGATGTGTTATAAGCGGTGATTGGTGGTTCGCAGGCATGAATGTGGGAACAGGAAAATGTGTCTTATGCCAGGAGTTGATATCAAATGAAATGTCCTTGTCTGCAAACACAGGAAGGTGTTTTTATAAAAGCATAATAGACCAAAATGCTACATTACAGACAAAAATAGAGACAGGGTTTCATTTGGGCAGTCTAACTGTATTTACCCAATATACAATGATGTGGAAATGAAGCACATCAGGGAACATGGGAGCGTACACATCTCTTACACATCACATTTACCAGTCAAATCATTACATGCTTTCGGACAACAGCAGGTAGTGTGTTCTAGTTTTAGTGAAATAAATGCAAATTCATCATCCCTGTGTGGAGTCCCTGTGTGGTTTTACAGTTAAAACTGTAACATCACCACTAACAAGCGTCTGTATGTGTTCATCTCAAAGTGGAGAATGGAAGAAGCCTGTTTCTGATTCACAAGTTTGATACAAAAACACACCTCAGTCACTAACTACCCATTCTCGCTGTATAAAAACAAAAAAGGGTCTACCTGTCTGACCAAAAGGGACAACATCATTCACAAGTCCACATTCAAAGACAAACTAAAGACACATGGGCTGGTACTGTGCTAAGAAGGTGATGTAATGTTAATTCAGACAGTGCTTAAAAAAAAGCAAGGCAGGAAAAACTAAACATTTTCAAATACAGAAAATCAAACTGACAAACATTTTAAAAAGGCAATTTCATTGTCATCATTCTCAAAACTGTCTTCTTTCAGTCACATCTTACATAGCCTGATAAACTAGTACATCATACTATTACATACATTTACAGATAAAGATCTGAATAGTCCTTTTCATACATATTTATTTGTTGCAGTGAGCAGCAGGAACAGAGCTGACCTAAAAATAAAACAGCAATAAAAGTGAAAGATCATGTATTTGAAGCCAAATAAATCAAAGGAGCAGTAAATGAAAGCTTCTACGCATCAGTACTGTAGATGAATAAGTGGTACCATAAAAAGCAGAAATGTTACCGAGATCTAGGTTTTGTTTGCCAAATGGTAGCTGCCACTTATCACCAGTGAGAGTGCGTAATTATACTTTTAAGCCCAGGCAGGTAGGCACAGTTGGATACCGCAGTTAATTTATTGATACACTTGGCAATCCAGAGTTACATCGAGGTCTCTTATTTACTCACACTTGAGAGAATTTATATGTTCAGAGGTTTTTAGACTTTTGTTCAACACCTTCGCACACGAGGCACCGACTTCCAGTTATTAGATACATTTAAGTCACAGCTGAATGGATAAAATAAGTGTACTCGTCTACAGTTGATATCTTTTCTCATTGTGCATCTTAGGTCCACTGCTGGGATCCGAAGATTGTAGCTTTAGCTCTGCTTTTTGATGGGTGGCAACCATCCAACTGAGGGGCTGCTAGGAGGTGACTGAAGACCTTTCGACACCTCACATCCTCTACACTAACTAGCTTTTAAAGTGTTCAGTAGTCTGTGTGAATTCTTATTTTATATTATAAATTATCAGGCAGCAGTTCCCAGTGTCAGGGTCTGGACCCTCCAATGGGTCAAATGATAAATCCGAGCAGTCACAATATGATTAAGGAGCAACTTAACACCCTGTTGTAGCTTGAACACGTTTAGACTGTAGTGTAACGCAGATCATCTCTCCAGTGTTTCTCTCCCTTCCCGTCTACCTCAACGCGTTTTCAGACACATTCAGACACTTCCATCACCTACTATTCATAGAACCATACTGTCTGAGTTTGAAAGCAGTGACAATGACTTCAGTCCAGGCACCCCCCTCCCCACACACACATACACACACCTCCTCCCACAAGCAGAGGCAAGTGAGAGTGACAGAATAGAGGATATCATTGAGTGGTGTAAATCTGACAAAAAACAAACAATGTAAACTACTAGGCAACAAGTACTGGAGGTAGTATTTTTACTACTAGTCTCAGTTGCACGCCCGCTATCTTCCATACTCCATATTGTCCGCACTGCTGACAGCTGACTGCTGTATTTATATGTGGGAGGGAGAATGTGATGTCGTCTCCTAATTTTTTGGGGGGTGGGGTGTCCCCAGGTACGTCATAGATTTTTCACAGATGGTTTTTTTTTTTTTTTTTTGGGGGGGGGGGGGGGTGAAGAAAAGAAAAAGAAAAAACAATTACACTGCACAAATTTGTATTTGTGTATTTAGACGTTCCTCAAATTTTAGCTTTTTGTGAACTATTGGGTAGTTTTACATATTGGGCATCCAGTAATTATTGAAATGAGACAATCTGAGAAGTCTAGGTGGAAAAAAATCACCTGTTGGTAGACATATGAAAATTGTGATGAGTGGTCAAACATACACACTGCTTCATTGTAAGATGTAATTTCACCCCATTTCACATACAGTGATCTAAAAGCTGAGGCATCGACTGCAGCGTGTGGACAAAGTCCAATAAACCACATTCATTTCTCTGGTAAAGTAAGACATTGAATGCACAGGAAGGCAAGAGGCTGAAAAATGACGATGCTTGTACAACAAACCAATGAGGTTCACACAACCACTGGCGGTGACGTGAAGGCCTGCGGTGCACTTGAGATCGACAGTGATTAAACAACACTTTCACTCAGTAATTAATTTCCAGTCTTCCTGGGGCAATACATGCAAACGGCCCGGGTTGAACTGGATTAAAAACACTGCATATATTATACTCACTATCTGACAGCTTGCTTTGGTTAAGCAAAACGGGGGGGGGGGGGGGGGGTAAAAAAAAAATCATAATAGTAAATTTAAAAAAAAAAAAACGTAAAAAGGGTTTTAAA